>CM024528.1:42606344-42649838 GCA_014182385.1 Eucalyptus viminalis
CTCAGCAAAATGGGGTTGTGGAAAGAAAGAACAGATCTCTTCAAGAAATGGCTAGAACTCTTCTAATTGAAAGTAAAATTTCTTCTACCGATTTTGGCCGAAGCCGTTTCAACAGCTTGCTATATCATCAATAGAGTCTTCTTAAGATCTATTCTTCGAAACCCCTTATGAGTTATTCAAAGAAAAGAAGCCTATTGTTTCATACTTTCATGTATTTGGTTGCAAATGTTTCATATTGAAAATGCAAAAGATCGTGTTGGTAAGTTTGAAGAAAGATCGATGAAGGTATCTTCCTTGGATATTCTACTTCAAGCAAAGCTTACGGTAGTCTATAACAAGAAGAGTCATCCAGAGGAGTCAATGAATGTCAAATTTCAAGACTCAACGCAAGATGAATCAAGTCGACTCATCAAGAGAGTCTGAACCTCCTGCTCCGTAACCCTCCAAAGTCTACAACTCAAGAAGCATCTCGGACTGAACACCAGCATCAGGTTGTTAATGAAGATCCAAATAAAGAGAGAGATCATCAAACAGCAAATCAACAAGTAACAAGCATAAATCCAGTCATCCCAAAGATCTTATAATTGGCGAAATGAATGAAGGAATTCGCACAGATCCAAAAGGCGAGAAGAGTCTAGTGCTTTGTGGCTCTCGTTTCTGAAATTGAACCAAAGAGCATGAAGAAGCTTTATCTCGATGAAAGCTGGATTGAAGCTATGCAAGAAGAGCTCGAGACAATTCAGCATAAATGATGTCCGGGAATTGACATCCAAACCAAAAGGTAAAACTGTTATTGAGCCAAATGGGTGTTCGAAACAAGATGAACGAGAAAGGAAAAGTCGTACGAAATAAAGCAAGACTCGTGGTCAAGGGATATACGCAAGAAGAAGGAATAGACTATGATGAGACTTACGCTCCAAAGGGCAAGGTTAGAAGCTATTCGACTATTACTTGCGTTTGCTTGTTATAAGAATTTCAGGTTATTCCAAATGGACGTCAAAAGCGCATTTCTAAATGGATTTATCCATGAGGAAGTTTATGTGGAACAACCGCCAGTGGTTTGAAGACCCAAAGAAGCCGAGACTCGCCTTGGACTGAAAAGGCTTTGTATGGTTTAAAGCAAGCACCTCGAGCTTGGTACGACAGGTTAAGTAATTTCCTTTTACAAAATGGTTTTGTCAAAGGTAAAGTAGATACGACTTTATTTATCAAGAAGGAAAACAAAAGTTTCTTACTTGTTCAAATATATGTAGATGATATTATTTTTTGGATCCTCTAATGAAAGTCTGTGCAATAAATTTTCAAAGTCTATGCAGAGGAGTTTGAAATGAGTATGATGGGAGAATTAACATTCTTTCTTGGTCTTCAAATAAAGCAATTGAAAGAAGGAACTTTTATTTTTCAAGAAAAATATGTTAATGATCTTGTCAAAAGGTTTGGACTGGAGAATTGCAAAAAGGTCGACATACCAATGTCAAGTTCTTTAAAGATAGACAAAGATGAAGAAGGAAAGAAAGTTGATCAAAAGCTGTACAGAGCATTATCGGATCACTTCTTTATCTTACCGTTTCTAGACCTGATATTTTGTTAAGTGTTTGCATTCTCGTGCAAGGTTTCAATCGATCCTAGAGAATCTCATCTCGCAGTGCTGCGAAACGCATTATCAAATACGTCGCTTCATCATCAAGCATCGGCCTTTGGTATCCTAAGAAGGGAGACTTTAATCTTCCGGGTTATTCGTACGCAGATCTGGCCGGGTTGCAGAGTTGATAGAAAGAGCACTTCAGAACTTGCCGCTTGCTTGGAAGCATAATGTATCTTGGTTTTCTAGGAAGCAAAGTACCGTGTCCCTTTCAATGTAACGACGAGTATGTAGCTCTTGGAAGCTGCTGTTCGCAAATTCTATGGATAAAACAACAGCTAAGAGATTTTGAAGTTGAAGACTCATGCACGGAGATTAATTGCGACAACACCAGCGCTATCAACCTCACCAAAAATCCAATTCTCCACTCAAGAGCAAAGCATATAGAGATTCGACATCACTTCATTAGAGATCATGTTCAAAATGGAGATGTCTCAATTCAATTTGTTGACTCAAAGAATCAACTGGCTGATATACTCACAAAGCCTTTGGAGAAAAATCAATTTGAGTTTATACGGACCGAGACTCAACATTTTGAGGTATGAGGATATCAAAGTCTAAAGACCTTCGACTCGAGCTTATAAGACCTTATCTATAGTCTTGTCTCAACCTTCGATCGTAAGTCTTTCTCTCTCCAATCTTATCTTGAAAAGGTACGATCATCGACTCGTTTAAAATTGTTGCTATATTTATTAACCGTAAATTTTGCAACGATTCATTTTCAAAAAGGAAGTTACTTTTGAAATAGCTATTTTTCCTGATAAAGGCAGTTATTTTGAAAAGGCATATTTTATTTCCTTTGTGACGATTCTTATTCTTCTCTTTTTAACCGAATGAACACTATCGATTACTCTTCACCTTTCTATTCACTTTACTCTCAAAACCCTAGAAAACATCGATCCTCCACTTCCGTTTGTCTCCTTCGTTCAATCTTAAAAAGTTGTCATCTTTTCTGTAAAAGTCAAGCAAGAAATCTTCCATTGACTGAGAAAGATGTCGTTTTCAAGAAAGTCCTCAAGAATCGCAAGGGGGGACCACGAGAATGAATGAAGGGCCTACTCACTTTGATCTTACGGAAGATGAAGTTTCTCAGATCAGCATCCGAGCCCACAACATTCTCGCAGCGTCACTCTCCATCATCTAGTCCTCAAGACGTTATTCAATAGGAAGAAATCATCGAGTGGTGCTGCACTTCGTAAGAACTCAAAAGCCTGCTTTTATCTACAAGTTATATCGTGCTTTAAAAGGAATTGTACTCCTTTGAACTATATTGATAGTTTTGTTAAAGAAAAAGGATATAGGAACGAATATATCTTTCGAAAAGAATGGAAAGTTTGGGAATCGCTCATAAAGGGGTGGCCGAGGAAACTCTTGCGAATATCCCAAGTGATCCTCGTGGATCGGGGGCCAAATCCTGTAGATGGAAATGATGATGACAATATGTTCAGATTATTTCAACCGAAAATGGGTATTGCGGCTGAAATTCAAGGAAAAAGGGAGATTTGTTCAGATCAAAGGAACAAAAGGATTCGTACTGAAATTGCCGAAGCGTGGGGTAATAAACCCTAGAAGTGTGGACTTTGATTTTCTGGATGCTTTGTGAAAGTGAACTTGAGGGAAAAGTTCGCTTATCTTCAATTGGAAAAGTTCGTTCGACTCAACAGAGGCTTATGCTGAACCGACCGCGTATTTCTATTCAAATCTTAGCTTTTTAGATGCGAATAGATTTTCCTTCCGTTGTCAAAGATCAAGACTATGTTGTCGATATGGATATGCTTTGGCGATGTGTTAGAAGTTGAGAGAGGGAGATATCAACCGATTAAGGTTTCCATTGCTCGGGCCACTCTTGAACCGGTGAAGGACAGAAGAACAAGAGAAGATCACCTACTCAAGGATGAATGCATTCAACATCCTGCTTCACAAAAACAGTGATTAATTGCCTTCGGCCGAAATCAACTTCCAAAATCGATGTTTCAAGCCCCGAGGCAAAGCCGATGTATGCCATCCTCTCGTGGAAAGAAGTTTTCTCTCCCTCATACTATCATGTTTCACATGTATAGAGCAGTGATGAAGGACAGAGGTCAACTCCCTTATCCAAGCCTTGTTACGAAGTTATTCGTAGACATCTCGAATATTCAGCCTCCACAAAATCCTTTGTGTTCGATCATGCGATTAAATGGTGGTAGGACTGAAAATGGTGACTAAAATGCGTCTGAAGGAACCGAGCAAGGAGTTGGAGAAATTCAAGGAGAAGACTCCTCGCCAAGTCTCATCAACTCTCTTCTGCTAAGAGAAAGGGAAGGAGCCCATGGCTGCTCCATCAAAGAAAAGAAGAGCTCTCCTCGTTGAGGATGAAGATGATGATGATGACATTACCATCTCGCAATGGCATTGAAGAACTTAAGTCGTCCCGCCTCCCGTAAAGAATCGGAACAAAAGACGAAAGAAGCAGAGAAAGAGGAAGAAGAAAGAGAAGCAAAGGAGAAGGAGGAAGGAGAAAGAGAAACGTAACAAGAAGCAGAAAGCAAGAAAGACCTGAAGAAGAAGGAAGAGAAGGAGAAAACTCGAGGGAATCTCTTCTCCACCCGTAGGCATGAAAACATGGGGAGTTCGGGAGAGAAAGGAGTGACATCTTCATTTCCAGGTGAAAGTGAAGGAGTCGGCCGTTCGCCCGCACCCGAAGATGTTTATGCATCTCAATTTCCGAGGAAGGTCATGAAGCTTCATCGCCAAACCTGCGAGATTATGTTGATCCACCATCGCTCGCTTTTTACTCCATCGAACGAGCGAAGCAAGTACTCGACTGATAATGGAGCAGATTTTCGCAGAATCATGGATATTCTATTGGAGATGAAAGGTCGATATATGCCTTGGGATGCGAAGTTCAAAGCTTGAAGAATGAAGGTCAAGCTTCTTCCTGTTCATTAAATGAAAAGATGCAAGTCCTCTCTATTCAAAATCAGGCCAATGCGAAGAGTGAGGAGGTTGTACAGTGAAGGAAGACTTTTAAGAGGCTGAAGGCATTGTTCGCCTATGGAAGATTTCCAGCTTGTCCGCGTTCCCAAGCAATCTTGATTTAATCTCATCCTTTTTCAATGATGACAAAAAGGGGGATGCAAGATTTTGATTCAAAAACTCTTTACTTTCATTACTTTCATTAAACTTTTTGGACAAATTTGAGGTTTATGGTTTGAACCTCGTTTGACTGTGTTTTTGTGTTCGGATACCAAGACTTGATTTATCTTGACTGCTTCTATTTATCAATATTGATATCTTATGAATGGCTTAATCATATATTGGACTAACTTATTTTCTGTGGTTGCAGAATCTAGTGTTATTCTATTAGCCATTTATTTCAATAAGATATGCATATGTGTTTGAGAAATGTTTTGCAGGTCAAAGTTATCCAAATCTGCAGGAAGGTTTTGTCACCATCAAAAAGGGGGAGATTGTTGGAGAAATCCTCATGACGAGTTTTGAAGTTGACAAAACGTATCCTTCGGTCTAGTCTCGAAAGTCTGCAGACTCGTCGCCTTTAAAGTCGAAGACTTTCGGACAGCCGACTCAAGACTCAAAGTCTATCCTCATTGACAGTCTCGAATCCGTTGAAGAAAGGTTATCCAGAACTAAGTGGTTTGTTCAGATTTAACCTTATCATCCTGAGAAGATCTCGTGGGCTGGAGAAGACATATCGAGTAATCCTTTGATTGATCAAGATTGATTCAATGACTGAAGATTCGATGATTGTCTATATATTATTGGAAGGTTCTACTTATGGAAACCGAGATCCCGATTGTATGGGCGAACAGGATTGATGGGCTATCAACATGTTCCTTTAATAACTCGAACAATCTTCCTAATTGATTATGTCCAACGGTTAGATTGGAGGAATTCCTTTGGTAAGTGCCAACGGGTATGATGGCATAAAGGAGTATATAAGGAAGACGTTCTTAGTTGTTTAAGAGAGGGTGCGCAATAGAAGAATTCCAAAGTCTGAAGCTCCCATTTGTTTAGATAAATCTCTTGAGCGAATACTTGTATACAAAAGAGAGTCTATATTTGCGAGAGACCTTGAGGAGGTGTGATAGAACATCTACACTATGGAATCAAGGCAAAGCTGTGCTGTAACTCTTCTTTTGATTATATTGAAATCCAGCCGGTGGGCTGTCAGTGCGGAAGAGTGGACGTAGGCTTGGAATAAGCCGAACCACTATAAATCCTGTGTTTACTTCAAACGTATTTCAATCTGTTAAGAATTGCTTCCGTATTCAAGAAAAATTGTTTGTGCGCCTATTCACCCCCCTCTAGGTGTTTATACTAGCAATATCATTTACACCTATGTCCCAGTCTCCAAAAATTTAGGTGGAGTCCTAGCTTCTGCGTTTCACATGACTCTTTTCATTTGTGATATGAGGGAATAGAGAGAGTTATGGCTTTTCAAGATTTGAATGTCACACCTAAAAAGCATTTGTTTGTTCCTATTTTCCAAAGAACTATTAGTTATCATTCATCGACTCCTAGACTCCTCTCTTCCTATTAATTCCTTACCTATTTTGTGTTGTTAGTTACTATAGGAAATCTGAGCGTCCTACTTATATCTCCACTCTTAAAGTAAGAATCAGAAGACAAATTAAGCATGCTTCTTGAGCTTTAACATATGAGGAATTTGGAGATGCACATCACCTTGTGGAACCTCGGTATTGGGTTCTTCCACTTCTGCGTTCACTGCGGATAGCATGTTAGTCAAATCTTCAGGTACAAGGTCTCGTTGGTTGATGAGATGACTCAAATTCCGCGGCTGAATGTAAGAATCAACCGCATGAGGTTGAGGGGGTCGTGGCCAGAATGGAAAGGCCCTGTGTGGGCTCACGTTTCGAGCAGGAAGAGACTGATTGCGCAAATTCGTCTTTGGAAGAAAGGTTGATGAACTTGCACCTACAGTGCTTATGACACTAGAACTCAGGTCCGACCAGGCATCGGATAAAGTCACCGCCCAATGATCTTCAGGTAACGTCACCCAATCATCCGTCCAATCATCTTTATTGTTCACAGTCTCAGGCAATGGAGGAAAGGCTGATGAACTTGGACCTACAGTGCTTATGACGTCAGTGCTCAGGTTCGGCAAGGCAGCAAATGAAGTGACCATCCAATCATCCTCATCATTCACAGTCTCAAGCGGATGCGGACACTCTTCAACATTGCCTTGGATGTTGCTTGATTTCACCGCTCTTTTCCCATTCAACGCGGTGAGGGCTTCTGATCTCACTTGGTCATCAACACGCCTGCAGCCCTGAATCCCATATCCCGCAACTCCAGCAAGGTGGGCCCTGATGGCCGTCTTGCTTCCGCGATGCTCATACCCACAGAAATTACAAACCCACTTGTTGTTGGGAAGGATGTGTACATGTATGCGAAAGGGGTCCCGCTCTCTCGACATTTCCCCTGTATCCCACTGAAGAGTAAACAGATGTTTCAAGGAAGACCTTGGATCCCATCATGAGTTTCGATCAATCCGTTCTTTTTTTGATTTATCGGACAAGTTTTCAGGATACTTCTTCGGAAAGAAAAGAGATGAATCTTCATCCAAGAAGACGAAGACTTACACGGACCGGAACAAGAAAAGGAAAGGAAAATGGTGGGGGTTTTGGATGACTTTACTTTAGTAAAAGAGAATCCTTTCGGTGGGTCTGACTTTCCATGGGTCTGACTTTCCACGTAGGCAATGGACAGCCCACTCATTGTGCGCCACGTGCCTCGGCGGACCCACCCTGTCAGAATTTTTGAAACTCCCTGGCGCTCTCTCTCTCCGTAACTTCTCCATTGGCTCGTCATGTTGTCTCTGCGCGCGCTCTGTCTCTCTCTGCCTCTTCGTTTCCCGACTTCTCCTCCTTCCCTCCAACGAGATCGACTTCAACCTTCCGTGCGCTTCACTCCCGACCACGCCTCCGCCTCCTCCTCCACCTCCGTCGTCACCTCCCGGAGCCCCATCGGTGGCTCCGATTCGACGTCCGCGTCGGACGAGCTCAGGTTAGGCTTTTCGCCTTGCTCTGCTCTCTCCCTATCTCCATCCCTCTTCACGACCCCTCTTCCCTTCATTAGCAACCTCTGCTCCCTCCCTCTTCACCACCGAAAGCTCCCTCTTTTCATTTTGAATCTAGATCCTCGTCTCTCCTAAATCTTCTGCGCGCTTCCCTCCCCTTACTGCGAAGGCCTCTTTCCATTCACTCTCTACTTCGACGCCGCCTCCGCTTCCGTCGACGAGCCCCATTGGCGGCTTCGATTTGTCCTCTGCGTCCGACGAGTTACCAATATATTCCATCGAGCTAGAAGTAGTTCCGGGTTGTAGGGTTCTCCAATCGGGGACGGGAAGCGGGTCATTAACCACGTCGCTCGCGAAAACTGTGGCTCCTACCGGCCGTGGGTATACATTTGATTTCCATGAGCAAAGAGCTGCATCTAAACTGAGGCTTCCTACCGGTTTTGTCTTGTTTAACAATTCACGGGATATTGTGGTCCAGATGATGCAACTTTGTTTTGAAGATTCTAGCTTGTGCTTATTCCAACATATCATAGACATATATGGGTGTATGTATGTACGTATGTTCTCGTATTGTCTTATCTGAAGCTAAGTTAAGGCTTCAGCTTAGCCTGAGTGAGAGAGTGTTTGAAGTAGTTTTTAATGATGGGGGACCACTAATCCACTGGGTTTCACTGCAGCTGAACGACTGCTCACTGATTTTGCCTAAGTATGTTCCTAACTTAAACAAATATAATGATCTTGGAGAGACTTTTATGGACGCTCAGTCTCAGATGATGTTATAGAGAGAATTCTCACTATGGTGCAGCTATTTAAATGATTACGACGGATGAGAATGTCCAAATTGGGGGCATAAGAACTTTTATGGGGTGGTCATTGTAGATTCTCAAGTTTTTGAGATGAAACTTTCCCACTGTGTTGGTCCTAAGGCTATGCATATTTCGATGTCCTTCGTCTGCATGAAAATTTCAAAATGAAGTAAACTCTAAATCTGCTTTTTTTAGTTGGCTCAGCTTGTCCCAGCACTTGGAATCCGTCTATCTTCCTAGTGTAAGTGCGCTCCTCCTTAATCTCTGCTGCTCAAAATAAGAATTAATTTGATATCAGCGGGCTTATACATCTAGGGAAAATTTTCCTCAAGCAGATTAAATGAATCTGTCCAACTGCTCCCACCAGTACCATGGCTTTGTTAGGCGGATTTCCTTGTACTGCATGTAAGATTATTAATCTATTCCTATCTTTTCTTTTTTTCCAATATGATCAGTACATGCATATTGTAATCTAAAAGTATGTTTGATGCATGCTCCCAGGGTTTGATGTTGGAGAGATTTCAGAAGATGGTCCAGAAGACTGGGAAGGCTTAGATGCTTCGCAGTGCATGTTGCCAATCTTTTGTCAATAGAACCAGCTGATGATAATTAAGACTAGGAGAAAATTTTCTAGAAGAAACATTTCTTTAACATGTGCAATCTTTAACATTTTCTATTATGAATTACCTTCTGGAACTAATTTCGAGACTGTGGTTGTTAAGAGTGCTAGTATGAACACTTAGAGAGGGTGAATAGGTGTAAAAAATTCTTCTTTCTTAATGACTTAATTCAGGACAAGGATATAAAAGAGTATAGATGAATAGATAATACTACGAATTAAGTAAAGAGATAAGGAAAGAGAATTGAAACACAGAGTTTATAGTGTTTCGGCTTAGACTAAGCTTACGTCCACTCTCCCACGCTGACAGCCCACCGGCTGGATTTCACTATGAATCAAAATAGATATTACAATCTCACGTCCTCGATTCCACAGTGCTGAGACTTTACTATACTTCCTCGAGGTCTCACAAAAATTCTCTCTTTTGAGCATAGTTGTATGCTCAACAAATGAATCGGCAAAGAGTAAGGAGCTTTAGACTTTGGAATTTTTCTATCTTGCACACACTTGAACAACTAGAGCGTCTTCCTTTTATACTCTTCCATGCCTATATAACCGTTGGCACCTTTCAAAGGAGTTCTTCCAATCTACCCGTTGGACAGAATCAATTAGAAAGATCTCGCGTTATTTAAGAAATATGAAGATAGCCCACCAATCATGTTCGCCCATACAATCAGGATCTGAGTTTCTATAAGTAGAACCTTCCAAGTATACTTTGCCAATCAACGGATCTATTTTACTCGATTTACTTGTCATACGAATAATAGATCTTTATATGCTTTCTCCAACAGTGAGATAATCTTCAACCAATCGAATCAAAAGCTTAAGGATATCCTCATATATGGATAAAACTTCTTCGACGATCTAGAAACCGTCAACGAGGGCGGACTTTAAATCTTGAGTCCGCGATCTTCGCCTGAAGTCTTCAGACTTTGATAGATGAGTCTGAAATCTTCAGACTAGGAAACATTTTGTCAACTTCAAAATACAGAATGAAGATTTCTCCAACAATCTCCCCTTTTTGATGGTAACAGTAACTTTCCTGCAGATTTAGACACTTTGACCTGCAAAACAACACTTAAGTAAACCAAGATTTTCTTGTACAAATATTATTAAAGATTAGAAAAAAAATATTAGCGAATCTGTGAATCTACAATCACAGAAAACATGTTAGTCCTGAAAACATAACTATCTTTAGCATAATCGGTAATAGCTTAAGTTACTTAGCAAGCCTTAGTAGTCCAAACCAGTCCAAAACAAAATCACACCAAACAAATATAAAGTCCAAACCAAACAAAGATAACGTCAACACGTTAACAAATCTGCATCATAAACATCTCCCCTTTTTTGTCAACAGCAAAAAGTGGAGATTGAACAAAAAAGAGATTGTTGAAAAAGATCAAGAGTTAAGGCTTCTTGGGCAAGCGAACAAGCTCGTATTCTCCCATTGAGTGCACTGTCTTTTCAAGCTTGTTAAAACTTTGCTTCAGCGCCTTAAATTCTTCACCCTGCACATTAGACTAAACTTGATTCTTTAGGGTATTTAACTGTTCATGAAGAGACACTGAAGTGGCCTTAACAGCATTCTTGAGATCCAGCATCTCAAAACTCATAGCATATTGTTGATTTCGCACATCCAATAGAATTTCCAACAGTCTTGAAAAGTCTGCTGTTTGAGCAGTTATATCACTTGGACTAGCAGAGTGTAACTCGGGAAATTTGAGAAATGATGGAGCTTCAGTGGATGGTCCACCATGACTGTCTTCTGGATAATGCGAGGCATATGCTTCTTCTAGGTCTGCTGCAGAAAGACTTACATCACTAGCAAATAAAGGTGAAGAAGTACCTTTTTGTCCATTAGCTCCCCCTATTTTGATGCCCTTAGGTGGAGTAAGTAAAGCTTCCTCAGCCTTAGAGTGATGCGCTCCAACAGATTCATCTCCTCTTATCTCAGAATGACTAGATAGAGAGATAGCCAAAGTTGGCTCGAAGGAGTCTTCTACACCCCGATCTCCTTCTCTCTCTTCTTCTTCTGCTTCTTCTTCTGCTTCCTCCACTTCTTCTTCCTCTTCCTCCTCTACTTCTGCTTCTTCTCTTCTTCTTTCCTCTGTTTCCCTATGTTCTTCTTCCTTCTCCGATTCTTCTCTCTCTTTTTCTCTTCCTTCTTCTGACTCTTCTCTTCTCTCACAAAAGCTGACAAAAGTCTTTAAATTTCTCAAGGCAGATACAGTAAGCTCATCCTCATCTTCTTCATCTTCCAAAATGAGAGCTCTTTTCTTCTTTACAGGAGCCACCATGGGCTCCTTGCCTTTTCTTTTAGCCATAACAGAGTCTTGCTTTGCTTTGAGAGGAGATTTCTCCTTCATATGCTCCAACACTTTGTTCAGCTCCTTTAAGCGCACCTTTGTCACCATTTTGAAACCAATTACCACCAGAGCAATGGCTTTCAAGCTTAATGGTGCAGAGATGTGAATTTTGAAGTGCCTACAGAGTCTTGTGATAAGAGCAGAATAAGGAAGCTGTCCCTTATCCTTCGTCACAGTTCGATACATGTAGAACAATATGGTGTAAGGTAGAGAGAACTTAAAACCAGTATTGATTGCACACATCAATTTGGCTTCAGATCGGGAAACATTAGTCTTGGATGTCGATTGAGGACGGATGCAATTAATCACTATTTTGTGCAGTAGAATGTTTAAGGCACTCATCCTTGAATAAGAAATTTTTCCTTCAACATCCCTGTCTCTTACCCAAGACAGAATAGCATGAGCAATGGACACACTAATTGGTTGGAAACTCGTTCTTTCCACCCCAATTATGTTAGCTAAAATGTCCGTGTTCACCAAAAATTCCCTGTCCTTCACAGTGAAGATAAAACTTTGTACATCCAAGAAAGATAGATTCGAATAAAAGTAAGCAGTAAGCTCTGGAAATGCAGTAGTGGATTCAGAACATAACTTTTCCAATTGCAATAAAGCAAACTTTTCCCTTAGATTAACTTTTATTGAATCCAGGAAATTGAAGTCAACAGTCCTGGGGTTCATCACCCCTCTCTTCAAAAGACTTGCATAAACCTTTTTATGATTCTTGGATCTAAAAAGGTTTGAACCATCAGTAATGTCAACGGCCACCCCAAATCTAGGTTGAAAGTGAGCATACAACCTTTCATCATCATCCAGAGTTTGCGGTTGATTTGTAGTGCCATATTGTGGGTCACTTGGAATATTCGCAAACGCTTTCTCAGCTGATCCTTTCTTCACAACTCCTAGCCTCTCCAACTCTCTCAAAAACAGGGTTTCATTCTTGAATCCTCTATCTTTTAAGAACTCATCAATTAAAGATATTGGCGTTCCTCCTTTCTTCAAATTCGAGTAGAGTTTGTAAGCATTCTTTGGAGTTAGAGTTCTTATAGGTTCAGCCTCTTTTATGACTTCATCGGCTGGTCGATTCGAGGAAGGTTGACGCTGCCGAGAAAATTGTTGCCGACTTGGACGCATTGGAGGAGAATCTTCTTCTTCAGTTAAGTCAAAGTGGGTAGGACCCTCATGCATGCGACGTGGTCCCCTGCTTGCAATCCTCGAAGACTTTCTTGAAGACATTGTCACTCCAATGGAGAGAATCACCAACTTGTTTGAGAAAGGTGAAAACTTTCGAACAAATCGAGAGTGAAAGTGAAAGAAAATAGGAATTTTGTATTCTAGGGTTTTGGAGTAAAAGTGAAGAAGACGATACTCAGCGGTATATAAAGTAAGTGAAGTGAGGTAATCGAAGCGTCATAAAAGGAAATAAAAAATATGTATTTTCAAAAACAATAACTTCCCTTTATGAAATTAACTGAATTTTTAAAAAATCGATAATTGCCTTTTTGAAATAAGGAGTAATTTAAGAAAGATAAATCCAATCAACTAACAGCCAATAGATAATCGTACCCTTTTGAAATTAAAATTAGAAACAACTTACAGACGAAGCTTGAGGTCTTCTGAGTCTAAACATTTAAAGACTTCTATCTTTGAGTCTTGAGAGTATCCAAACTTTGCTGAGTAAGAGATATGATATTAAGTCTAGTACGAATAGACTCAAATAGATTTTTTTCCAGTGGCTTTGTAAATATGTCCGCCAGTTGATTCTTAGAGTCAATGAACTGGATCATTACTTCTCCATTTTGAACATAATCTCTAATAAAATGATGTCGAATCTCTATATGCTTTGCTCTTGAATGAAGAATAGGGTTCTTGGTAAGATTAATCGCACTGGTGTTGTCACATTTGATCTCGATGCAAGAATCTTTGACTCCAAAGTCTCTCAGTTGTTGTTTTATTCATAAGATTTGAGAACAGCAACTTCCAAGAGCCACATATTCTGCTTCTGCTGTTGAAAGGACTACTGTACTTTGCTTCCTTGAAAACTAGGTTATTGTCCTATTGCCGAGTAATTGATAGGTACCGAAAGTGCTCTTCCTTTCAACTCTGCAGCCTACTAGATCTACGTCTGAATATCCAAGGAGAGTAAAGTCCCATTCTTTGGGATAACATAGACCTAACTTTGAAGTTGTTGCAACGTATTTGATGATGCGTTTTGCAGCACTTAGATGAGATTCTTTTGGATCTGATTGAAATCTGGCACACATGCAAACACTAAACAAAATATCATGTCTAGAAGCAATAAGACAAAGAAGTGAACCAATAATACTCTTGTAAAGTTTCTGGTCAACTTTCTTTCCTTCTTCATCTTTATCCAGCTTTAAAGAACTAGACATTGGAATTTCAACCTTTTTGCAATTATCTAAACCGAACTTTTTTAACAAGTTCTTTCGCATATTATTCTTGGTGAATGAAAATTCCTTCATTCGATTGCTTTACTTATAATCCAAGAAAGAAAGATGATTCACCCATCACGCTCATCTCAAATTCATTCTGCATAGACTTAGAGAATTTCTTGCATAGACTTTCGTTAGGAGAGCCGAAAATTATATCATTAACATAAATTTGAACAAGCAAAAAAATTTTACCTTCCCTTTTGATAAACAGAGTTGTATCTACTTTACATTTGGTAAAACCATTTTGAGTTAAGAACTTACTTAACCTGTCATACCAAACTCGAGGTGCTTGCTTTAAACCATATAGAGCATTTTTCAATATGAATATTGAATTTGGCTTGTTTGGGTCTTAGAAACCGGGAGGTTGTTCCACATAGACTTCTTCTTGGATAAATTCATTCAGGGAATGCGCTTTTGATGTCAATTTAGAATAACCTAAAATTCTTATAACAAGCAAAAACAAGTAATAATCTAATTGCTTCTAACCTTGTTACCGGTGCGTAAGTCTCATCATAATATATCCCTTCTTCTTGCATATATCCTTTGGCCATGAGTCTTGCTTTGTTCCTTACAACTTTTCCTTTTTCGTCCATCTTGTTCCCGAAAACCCATTTTGCTCCAATAACAAATTTTCTTTTTGGTTTATGAGTTAATTCCCAAACATCATTAACACTGAACTGTCTCCGAGTTCTTCTTGCATAGCTTCAATCCAGCTTTCATCAAATAAAGCTTCTTCTATACTTTTGGGTTCTATTTCAGCAATAAAAGCCACAGCACTAGACTCTTCATGCCTTTTGGATTTTGTATGAATTCCTTCATCAATGTTACCAATGATGAGTTCTATGGGATGACTAAACTTGTCTTCCGTTGCTGATTGGTTTGACGATTGTTGATCTTTTTCTTCGCTTGATTCTTCAGCATTCGATTGTTGTTGTCATTCTATAGTCTAAGCTGCTTCAGGGGAAGTAGACTTTGTAGAGTTTGGAGCAGGTTCAGATTCTTTGAGTCGAGTCTAGACTGATTGATTTTGCATAGAATCTTGAAATTTGATATTCATTGATTCTTCCATAGATTGAGTCTTCTTGTTGTATACTCTGTATGCTTTGTTGGAAGTTTAATATCCAAGGAAGATTCCTTCGTCTGACTTTTCTTCAAACTTACCAATTCGATCATTTGCATTTTTCAGGATAAAACATTTGCAACCAAACACATGAAAGTAAGAAACAATTGGCTTATTTCCTTTGAATAACTCATAGGGAGTTTTCTCTAGAATTGGCCTTAAGACAACTCATTAATAATATAACAAGCTGTAGAAACAGACTTCAGCCCAAAAACAAGAAGAAATATTGCATTCAATTAAAAGAGTTCTAGCCATTTCTTGCAAAGATCTATTCTTCCTTTCCACAACTCCATTTTGTTCAGGAGTATAAGGAGAAGAGAACATATGCTGAAAACCAGATTCTTCACAAAATATGGTAAAGTCTTGATTTTCAAACTCACCTCCATGGTCTATCCGAATGCTTGAAATAGCATACAATTTCTCATTTTGAATTTTCTTGGCAAACTTTGAAAAGTAGGAGAAAGTTTTAGACTTACTTGCCAAAAACTAAACCTAAGTAAATCGTGAATAATCATCCAATATTTCTTTACACCAATGCTTTGAGTTCTCGTTGGTCCAAATAGATCCATATGCATGAGCTGCAGTACATAATTAGTGGAAACTTGATTTATTGGTTTAAATGAATTTCTCACCTATTTTTCCAATACACAAGGTGTGCATAAGTCAATTTTTTTATACTTCAGGTTGGGAAGTCCACGAACAAGCTTATTTGAAGAGATCTTGGCAATTTGCTTCATGTTGATATGACCAAGCTTTCGATGCCAAAGATTTGTTTCATCTTGGATTGAGATTAGACATTGAAATCTTTTTGGATTGATATCCAAAAGATAGATATTCCCATGTCTTCACCTAGTAAAGGATTGTGAAAGATCTTTACTATTGCCAGAATATATTCCTTCTTGAAAGTTGATCTTGAATCCAGTGTCGCACAATTGGCTGATGCTGAACAAGTTGTAGTTAAGTCCTTCCACTAAGGAGACGTTGTTGATTATGAGACTTCCAATTTTTTACAGTTCCACTTCCAACAATTCTTCCTTTGTGTTTCCGCCAAAAGAAACTTTTCCACCTGTTACTTGTGTAAGTTTGATAAAACAATTTGAATCTCCAGCCATATGTCTTGAGCAGCCACTATCCAAATACCATTTTACCTTTTTCTTGATAGTAACCTGCAATTAAAAAGGAAACTCAAGCTTTCTTTGGTACCCACACTTTCTTGGGTCCAGTAAAAGTTAGTGCAATAAACAATTTTTGCCCAATCCTTCTTAATAGGCTTCCAAACTATAGGACATTCTTTCTCAAAGTGTTCTCGAGCTATTACACTTAGAACATTTAAGAGCACTTCGGCCAACAAAGGGTTTTACAAAGACCTTTTGAAAATGATTCTTGTAAAAGGTTTTTGTAGGTCTTTGTTTGATTCTTTCATTTACTTTTGGAAAATCAATTAAATGAATGGTTTCAAAGCTCATTCCCAATCTTGATTTATTAAAGTAAGATCTTTGTACTGAAAGAATATTTTCCAATTTCTCGATCCCATAGAAAACCTTTTGAAATGCTTGAAATGTCATTTTTCAAAAATGTGTTTTCTTTTGAAAGAGAATCTACATTTCTTTTAGAGTAACGAAACTTTTATCCAAATTTTCGAACTTTTCTTTCCATAAAGTTTCATGTTGCTTCAGTGTAATATTTTCCCTTTTCAATTCGAAAATCCTCTTAAGAGAGACTTTGAGAATAAGACACAGTTCATCAATGTACTTTGAGACTTTAACAGGATTTTTGAATTACTTACCTTGATTTCACTATCTAAATCTGAGTCTGTATCAATTTCAGAGTCTAAGTTAGATTATGATTTTTCCATTAAACAAATATTAGCATAATCATCATCACTCTCTTCGCATTCAGTATCATTCCAAGTTTATGCTTTAAGTGCCTTTCTATATTTCTTAGCTTTTCCTCTCTTTTTCTTCAACAAGGGACGCTTGGGTCCGATGTGTCCCCTTTTTCTTGCATTCAAAGCAAATCACATCTTTATTTGAATCGTCATCCTCATCTGGTTTGTTTTGAAATCTTTGAGAACTTTGTTTCTTCCAATTGAATATTCTTCCATTTTTATTCAGTTTCCTGAATCTTCTTATCATGAGAGCAAGTTCTTCATTGTCCATATCATCTTCAGAATATGTATCATCAGAATCTTCGTTAGATTTTAAAGAAATAGACTTTTTACCTTTGGGATCTTCTTCTTCATTGATTTGCTCTACTTTATAGGACTAAAGTGTTCCAACCAATTCATCAATGGAGAGTAGTATGATCCTTTGTGTTTCCCTTATTGAAGTCTTTATGTGATTCCACTCTTTGGAGAGTCCACGCATCAATTTATTAACCTTCATAGGTCCTGAGATTGGTTGACCTTGATATTGAAGACCATTCACAATTTCTGTAAAATGGCTAAACATGTCAGTAATAGATTCTGCTGGCTTCATTTTGAAGGCTTCATATTGACCGAGTAGAATATTAATTCTTGTTTCTTTTACTCGATCTGTTCCTTCATAAGTAATATGCAGTCTATCCTAGACTTCTTTAGCTATTTCACAAGAAGATATTCTGTTATATTCAGTAGGAGATAATGCACAATATATGGAGTAAATTGCTTTTGCATCAAGAGCTTATCTCTTGGTTATCTCTTCTTGAGTCATGTCGCTAGCCTCTACAACTTCTTTCCCTCTTTATGAGATTATAGCTTTAGGAATGATTCCTTTATCTACCGCATCCCATTCTATAGGATCTTTCGATCTTAGGAATGCCGTCATCTTGTTTTTCCATATGTTGTATTCCTTTCCATCGAAATAAGGCGGTCTTGTGTTGCTTTGACCTTCAACCAACCCTGGAGCCAACATACTAGCCATGGATCTTTAACTCTGAAGTAAACAAATGAATGAGTATACAAGCTTTGATACCAATTGAAAGTGCTATTATGAACACCTAGAGGGGGTGAATAGGTGTAAAAACAAATTCTTCTTTTCTTAAAGACTTAATTCAAAACAAGGATACTAAAGAGTATATATGAATAGATAATACTACAAATTAAGTAAAGAGATAAGGAAAGAGAATTGAAAAACAGAGTTTATAGTGGTTCGGCTTAGACCAAGCATACGTCCACTCTCCCACGCTAACATCCCACCGGTTGGATTTCACTATGAATCAAAAGAGATGTTACAATCTCACGTCCTCGATTCCACAGTATAGAGACTCTACTACACTTCCTCGAGGTCTCACAAAATTCTCTCTTTTGAGTACAGTTGTATGCTCAACAAATGAATTAGCAAAGAGTAAGGAGCTTCAGACTTTGAAATTTTTCTATCTCGCACACACTAGAACAACTAGAGCGTCTTCCTTTTATACTCCTCCATGCCTACATAACCGTTGGCACCTTCCAAAGGAGTTCTTCCAATCTACCCGTTGGACCGAATCAATTAGGGAGATCTCGCGTTATTTAAGAAATATGAAGATAGCCCACCAATCATGTTCGCCCATACAATCAGGATCTAGGTTTCCATAAGTAGAACCTTCCAAGTATACTTCGCCAATCAACGGATCTGTCTTACTCGATTTACTCGTCAATAGAATAATAGATCTTTATATGCTTTCTCCAACCGTGAGATAATCTTCGACCAATCGAATTAAATCCTTAAGGATAACCTCGTATCTGGATAAGACTTCTTCGACGATCTAGAAACTATCAACGAGGGAAAACTTTAAATCTTGAGTATGGCGATCTTTAGTCTGGAAGTCTTCAGACTTTGATAGATGAATCTGGAAGTCTTTAGACTAGGAAACGTTTGGTCAACTTCAAAATACAGAAGGAAGATTTCACCAATACTCTTCACGTTGTGTTAGTGGACAAAAGTAATATTGTTAAATTACAATGTCGACATAGATGTCTCCCCAACGTCTATAACACAAATAGATAAATGGGTAAGCGACTACCTCTTATCTAGGATTTCGGCATGCCGAAAGGCGATCTTCGCACATATTCTCTGGCTAATATGGAAGGCCCGCAATGCTCTGCTATTTCAAGGTCGAAAACCACAACAAATTCAGATAATCAGCGAAGCCTTCCTCTCCCAGCAGCTAAATGAAAAGTGGAGTCCACGAAAGGAAGTGATTACCTCCGAACATAATACATGGGTGCCTCCAGATCTAGGCTCTTTGAAGCTAAACGTTGATTGCTCTTGGTAGGAAGGGAAATCGGAGGGCTTGATAGCCGGAATCTGCAGAGGAGCTGATGGGGTTTGCATCGCCGGTTTTGTGCAAAAGATTTGAGCCCAATCGGCTTGCACAAGCAAAACCTTAGCTATCTTACAGGGGCTGGTGTGGTTGAAGTAGTTTTGAACTAATCTGACAAGAACAACTCCAGCTGCACGAACTGATATGCCCGTGTACATCTCCAGCGATTGTCTTCCAGCTGTGGACTCTATCTTGGGCCGAACAGAAATTCCCTGGGCTTCTCTTTCTCACATGCTCGACTGCAGACAACTGATGGCCCAAATGGAAAATGTCTACTTGTTGTTTGAGCCACGCCAAACAAACCGGGCTGCTGATTGGATTGCCAAAACCCGTAATGCCGGGTCTCTTCCTAGTAATTGGGTCTCAAAGCCCCCACACGATCTTTATCTTATCTTATGTTTAGATTTTCGTACTACTTGTAATCCACCATCTTAGTATTAATCAACGAAGTATTTCCGACCAAAAAAAAAAAGACTAAGGTCAAATTGTAAAACGTGCGAATGCTTTTCAAGTTGGAAAATGAAAACGTGTTAATGATTGTCATCCCTATAATAGATTTTTTTTTTTGGTTGAACTATATTAGAATTTCTCACATGCAACAATTTCAAAAGTGACTTACTAATTGATGATAGTTTTGGATGGATTGGTTGCGAATAAATGTTGGTGTGATTTGTTTGATAATAATATTATTTATATGTCTTCAACCTTTTTCGTGGACTCGAGATATTGTCACCCATTATATGCGGTTAGAATAAAAAAAGAAAAAGCACTTACAACTTCTGAAGCAATCTGAGAGAGAGAGAGAGAGAGAGAGAGAGAGAGAGAGAGAGAGAGAGAGAGAGAGAGAGAGAGAGAGAGAGAGAGAGAGAGAGCACTTAACATGCTCCTGTAATCACGGGAAATCCAATGTTTGGACCACGCTAAAATCCTCTCTCTCCAAACCAATAAATATTGTGAGTACCTACCTATCATGAAAGGAAAATTATAAAGCCAAATACCAATAAAATATAATAAATTATAAGTGAAATCATCGTATGTTGGAAGTGAAAAATAATAAAGCATATAAGTGTCCGTATAAAAAGATTGCCACAGTGACAATCCACGCAAAAGCCGAATATTATTTTACAAAAAATTTTACTTTTTATCCTTATACTTTCATTTTTACTTTGTTTTTAATCAAATTCTTTTAATTTGTCCAATTATATCCTTCTACTTTTTTTCATAAATTTTGTAGTCAAGTCCTTTTGACACCAAATGCGGCCAAAGCTAGCTAACATGACTGTCGAGTGATATCGTAGTGAATATGACATAATTAAATTTTTTCCAATCTAGATGTCCACACGAGTGTCAACATTGGGTAACAAGTAATACTTCAATATTGCCTATATCAGCTTTTTTTTTTTTTTTTTTTTCACACACACATCCATGTGTGCATTCATATATATTTTCTACATCATACTTTGTGGTCATTTGATGCCACGTTTGCCAAATTTGGTTTGATTTTGTGTCGGATAGACTTGATTTGAAATTTTATGAAACTAGAACAACTTGATTGGACAAACTAAATGTACATAAATTTGATTAGAAAATGCATGGAGTATGTAGATGATGCATAAGATTTTTCGTCCACTTTATTTGAGGTTTAGAACTATTAATGCATTTTCTTGCCATTTATTGCTTTTTGAGGTTTTGAAATGCATGTGTTATTTTTTATATATATTTTAATTACATATGGATTCATACTTTCAATTCCCAAAGCCACTAGCTCCAATGAGAGAAAATTATCAACTATACGAGATATGTCAAAAATTACACAGAAAAATCGTTAATTGCATGGTTAAATACTTCAAAATAATAGAGTGATGTCTATTTCACAGGTAAATACTTGCAAGTAGAGTGACATTTCTTTCATAACTGAGAGTGTTACTTACTTCATTGAGAATTTACTTAATCTAAATATTTTTCTTTAGATATTTAGAGTGCATATGGAAAAAAATTACTAGCTAGGGAAAGAAGTGCTGAACTACTAAGTTGAAAGGTACTTTTGTTGATGAAAGTGTCGACAAGGGCTGATCACCGCGCCCTATTGGCCCAAGCGTGTGCCTGGGCCTTTTTTTTTTTTTTTTTAAACTCTAAAAACAAAATTTTTGGAAAAAAAGTACGCAAGTTAAATCTAAAAATTGCGATATTGAAAAAATTGCACGAAATTGAAAGATAATATTTGTTTATGCAATATCAAGAACAAGACATAAAACATTTAAAGTATGTGGCAATGGTATACCACAAAAATTATTCAAATCTTGATATTAGGAATAATACGAACAGTTCTAAGCCCGTCCAAATTTGATCCTCGTCACCAAGACAGCGGGGACAACAAAAAAGACAGGTGGAATGAATTTCTGCTTCATGGCCAATCCCGCTGGCTTGAAGAAGGAACCACCGTGGGAAGTGGCCAAAGGGTCAAAAGCACATTACTTAGAAAGCACTCCCTCAAAAATAAAATGGGTGCTTGAAAAAGGAAGGCCACCGATCACCTCTCGCCCGAATGGCGAGTTCCCCCCTACCGACTGGGTAGCCCTCTCTCCCGAATGGTGAGTAATCCCTACCGTCTGGGTAGTTTTGCAGATTTCTTCAAGGTAAGCTTTCTCTCCACCTTCAAATGGCATACCCAATAATTTCCAGAGTGTTTACGATTGAGGCTCAAGAAACCTTCCCGAAAAACAAAACCCTAAAACCCAAACACCCATTTCATCCCAAATCCTTCCTCCTCTGTCATGATACGTCCACCCCAAGAATAAAATCCTATAACCCAGCCCTTACTAAATCTTTCCACCTGGTAAGAAGATCCAGTTTCTATAGTTCCGGAATATGAATCGAAGCCCCCCTGAAAAGTAACGACCAAATCAGAGCTCCCTTCAATCATACTGGGCAAGTTATCCTGTCTTCAGCGGGTGCCATAAGCGCAACAGACCTGGATTGAAACAAATGGCAAGTGAGATTGATGATGAAAAGCGTGTTGCAGCATTGTGTAAAAGTCTTGGTACTCTATGGTCCGAGGACGATGTTGTTGAGATTAAAGGTGGTATCTCTCGCAGATAAATTGGCTGAATGCAGGAAGACTCTGTTCGGGAAATTACATTCCAAACCACATGTAAATTTTCCAGCCTTCTTCACTACAATAAAGAAAGTTTGGAAGGTGGAGAATGTTACATGTACTGTGATAGCACCAGGATATTTCTCCTTTACATTTCAGTCTGAAGCTGATAAAAAAAGAGTCGTCGACTCGGGGCCGTGGTCTTTCTCTGGAAGTTTACTCGTTTTACAGCAATGCGAACCTGATATTCCTGATCTATGCTATGAATTTACATATTGTGACTTCTGGGTGCACTTCTACGGACTACCACTTGGAAGAGCTACTCATGAATCTATTAGAGATATAGCAGCAAAGCTGGGTGAAGTAGTTGAGGTGAAATTGGATACCAAAGGAAACAACAATTCCAAGTTTGGTAAGGCAAAAGTTAAGATAAATCTGGAGATGCCCCTTAAGACAGGAGTTCTACTTAATCTGGAGAATAAAAGGCTGTGGGTGGAGTTTAAGTACGAACGACTTCCGAACTATTGTTATTCATGCGGAAAAATAGGGCATTATGCCTCGGATTGCAAAGACATTCCCTATGAAGCCTCGGGGCTAGCAACAAACTTACCAGGCAGGTTCGGCCATTGGTTACGAGCGGAAGCTCGTGAGCTAAGCCCGTACGGGAAGATCTTCTATGGCAAACATGAGATACCACCAGATGACGACGAGATTGTGCCTGAGACACCCACAAATTCAGCTCCTGAAACAGATACGTACCAGCAACATCGGAATACAAACCAAACACTAGCCATATGTGAACCGGGCCATGCAGAACAACTAAACACACAGGAGATGAGCCAATCAAATCAGCACTTTCCACTGGTCATTATGGAGGAGAAAGGGCCACAAAAAAGAGGAAGTTGCTGCATTGATAAAGAATCAGCTATGGTGCTATATGAGGAGCAATACAAGGAAGCAGAAATGGAGATGGAGCAGAATATAACAGGGGAAAAGGGGCTGATAAGGCATAAATCCAGATGTTCAAAGGGTTCAAATGCAAAAAAAGGCAAGAGATTTTGCCCGTATGGGGCTCAATCCTCAAGAACACCAGAATTCGATAATACTCAGCTGGTGGAAACTCCTATAAAAGTGGCAGAGAAATCAAGTCAATGGGCTTTGGTGGCTAGCCCTAATAAGCCACCGGTTGATCCATGAAGCTACTGTGCTGGAATTGTTAGGGGTTGGGCACACCCTTGACAATTCAGGCATTAAGGGTCCTAGCGACCCAGGAAAGGCCCAGTATTATGTTTATTATGGAGACAAAAAATCAAGAACTCAAGGTGCAGCGTATAAGAAGGAGGCTGAAATTTCACAATGGCTTTGTGGTGAATCCAGAAGGAATAGGTGGAGGATTGGCTCTTTTCTGGGATGAGCAGGTAAGGATAGACATTGATTCCTTTTCAAGAAACTATATTCACATTCAGTGCCTAATCAAAGAAACACAGCAGCAGATGCATATAACTTTTGTTCATGCTCCTAATGAATTTCAAGATAGAGTAATGTTATGGGAGGCACTATATCGAAAAAGTTCTACATATCACTCACCCTGGCTTTGCATGGGGGATTTCAACGATATATTGTATCATTGGGAAAAAGTGGGGAAAAAGAGAGCAGAATCTTACCGGATGGCAGCCTTTAGGGATTTCTTGTTTCGATGTTCTTTAATGGACTTGGAGAGCAAGGGATGTGCCTTCACCTGGAAAAACAAAACGAATGAGAGAACATCTGGTCAAGAAACGTCTAGACAGAGCTCTATGCACTTCAGATTGGAGGATAGCACACCCCAATGCAGAATGCACAGCGTTACCAGCCATAGGGTCAGATCACAGTCCCCTTATTCTATCTTTCGACTCACAAAAGAAAAGAAGGAGGAAGATTTTCAGATACGAAGCATTCTGGTCAACAAATGAAGAGTGTGGGCAAATTGTAAAGAATACATGGGCTGAATTAGAACCCCTGAATCTGGAAATGGGTAAAAAATTGCAGATTGTGGCCCAAAAGTTGGGAGAATGGAGCAAAAACAGGACGGTAAATGCAGATATCAGAATTAAGGTGCTGAGAAATGAGTTGCAAAGATTGACAAATAGTGTTGGGAAGGAAAAAAAGAAAGTGAAACAGCAAAGCAAATAACCTAGGAGTTAGAAAAGCTGTGGAGTCAAGAGGAGATGTATTGGGGTATGCGCTCAAGAATTACCTGGCTCAAGTGTGGGGATAGGAATACTAAATTTTCCATGCATCAACTATCCAAAGGAGATCCAGAAATAGAATTACCTTGCTGAAAAACGCTGAAGAGGAATGGGTGAATGAGGAACAGTCTCTAAAGGATATGACAGTTAGCTTCTTCAAAAACTTATATAACTCAGTTGGGCCTCGCAACTTCCAGCTTGTAATTCAGCAAATCCCGACCTCGCCTGATGTAAGCATGAATCAACACAATTAAACCAGTCACAATGGAGGAAATTACGAGGCAATGCAACAACTAGAGCTACAAAGCTCCGGTCCGCATGGACTTAATGGGCTATTCTATCGGGATCATTGGCCACATATTAGCCAGGATATTTTCAACGAAGTGCATAAGTTTTTGAGACCGGTTATCTAAATCCCGAGCTGAACAGTAACCCAAATCACACTCATCCCCAAAACCCCAAACCCGTAAAAGCTTGAACAATTCCGACCTATAAGCTTCTGCAATTTTGTCTATAAAATAATTTCCAAAGTGTTGGCCAATAGACTTAAACCCGTGCTACCGCAGATTATAGCAGAAGAAACAAAGTGCTTTTGTGGGAGGAAGACAAATACAAGACAATATTCGATAGTCCAAGAAGTACTTCATAAGCCGAGAATTCGGGAAAGGAAAAACAAATTTCAAGCGGTCTTAAAGCTTGACATGCAAAAAAGCTTATGACCGAATTGAATGGGACTTCCTTAGAGAATGCTTGCTCAAGAAGGGATTCAAAGGAGAAGTGGGTACAATGGGTCACACAAAGTGTGTTTCAACGGTCTCCTTTAGTGTCAATTTTAACGGTGAGCCCCAACCATTCTTTCAACCTACAAGAGGATCCGTCAAGGGGATCCTTTATCCCCATATCTGTTTATCCTAGTGGCTGATGTACTTGTCAAATCTAATGCAAACAGCAGTAGTCGAAGGCACAATACAGGGAATTAAACTAAACAAAGGGCTGTCCTACTCTATCCCACACCGCTTTCTTTGCGGATGATTCCATCTTCTTCCTCCATGGTACTATCACGGAATGCCATAATTTGGCGGAAATACTACACCCGTATTGTTTTGCCTCAGGACAGGCCATAAACCTGAATAAATCGGGTATCTATTTTAGTAAGAACTGCCCAATGAATTTAAGGAGGAATATGGCAGCAGAGTTAAGGGTCCCTAAATAGAAAAAACAGGGAAATATCTGGGAATTCCTTCGGATTGGGGAGGCTCGAAGAAAGATGTTTTTGCCTGGATTTTAGCTCGAGTCAACAAGAAATTAGAAAGCTGGAAGGAACTTTTGTTGACAAGAGCAGGTAAGGAGATACCGATTAAATCAAGAGTGCAGGCCATTCCACAACGCAATGTCTATTTTCAAGTTACCGGTGTCAATATGCAAAGCCATAGAGAAAAAGATTGCCAACTTTTGGTGGAGAAATGGGAAAACACTGCTGGAATTCATTGGAGAAAATGGGAGAGATTGAAACTCAGGAAAAACGAAGGAGGACTTGGATTTAAAGACTTAACAGCTTTCAACCAGGCCATGTTAGGTAAGCAAGCATGGCGGATTTCACAGCAACCCCATTCCCTATTAAGCAAACTAATGAAGGGCCTATACCATCCCCACTGTGAATTTTGGAAAGCTGGAAATGGAACACGACCATCGTGGGGATGGAGGAGCGTTATAGTGGGAAGAAATTCCATAGCACCAGATGTTATTTGGTCTGTTGGCAATGGTCAGAAAATCTCGATAAGAGAGGATAAATGGCTAAAAAGCGGTTTGATTGGAGGACCGACTACAACAGATGAACCAGGGAAAGTTAGTGCACTCATACAACAGGGGAATGGCATGTGGAACGAAACTATACTTCGAATGATGTTTGATGAACAAAGGGTACAGAAATCCTTGCTATCCCTATCGGGCTCTCAACAACAAGATAGATTAGTATGGATGCGCAACAATTCGGGGTCTTATACAGTAAAGAGTGGGTATTTTACAACAAGAGACAGAGCAGTCAAACCACCTCTTACATCAGCAACATCCTCTCATCAAACAAATCCAGATCTATGGAAACATATTTGGCACTCAGACACACTACCCAAAGTGAAACAATTTCTCTGGAATATCAGCCAAAATGCATTGCCTACTATGGACAACCTTCATCGAAGGAAAATAGTACCTGACCCACTTTGCCCCATCTCGCAAGCACGAAGCTGAGACGATCGAACACACGTTGTTGTTATGCCCTTGGACGGCTCAGGATTTGGACATCATCCCCTCTGAAAATCAAAATAACCAGATTAGGTTAACAAGAATTGATGACCGGCCGTACATGAGGAAAATAGATCCAAAAAGTTCCTCAAAGTTTAATCGATTGCATCGACCTTGTGGAGTATATGGCAAGACCGCAACAGGTTTATTTTCGACCAAAAGCCCCTCATCCCGGCGGACCTATTCAGATCGTAGGCATTACAGAAAACTTTGAAACGTGGAACAACATTGCAACAAAGAAGACAGCAAGTGAGTCCCACACAAATAGGTGGCAACCCCCGAAACCAAGCGTGCTTAAACTGAACATAGATGCTTCTTTTGTTCGGAGTGAGGAGAGGGGTACATACGGGACAAGCGATGCTGTTGACAGGGTCGGAGTACAAACATATTTTGCTGCAGCTTGCGCCCGAAGGGCATCCACGGATGAAGAAGAGCATGGGGGCGATAATCCGAACAGAGAAGCTGACTCTTGCAACAGCACGGGATTCACCCACAGCAACGCAGATCTGAACCGAAACACTGAGATCCCCTTTGCTAGGAGTGAGCGAGGGGAGAGGGGCACATACGGGACCAGATCTACTAACAGGGCCGGTGCAGAAATTTCTTCTCCGCAGCTTGCGTCCACGAGCATTCACGGATGAAGCGAGCATGGGGGAGAGAACCCGAACAGAGAAGTCACCTCTTGCGCCTGCGGGGATTCACCCGCAAAACGAAGTTTGGAATTGGAATGCCGAGACCCCTTTGTTAGGCGTGAGAGAGAGGAGAGGGGTGAAAATGAAACCAGATCTGAAATTGATAGAGACGAAGATGATACCTCGGCTGATGATGATTGTGGTTGCAGCGAAACTGGGATGAGAGGAGAAACCGCGAACGAACAGGGGCGTAGCGGACGGGAGGAGCGAGAGAACAAAGCCGTTGTTGCACTGCGTGTGCAGGGGACTCCGGGGTAGACTTGTTGGGGTTTCTCCAAGACTGTTGCAGCAACTTCAGCGAAACAAGCGAGGCCAGCGCTCTCGGAAACCCTAGAATTTTTATCTAATAGAACCCAGGAACTTCTCGAAGTACACACGTACAGTCTTCTGCTCGTGCGGGCACTTCGTTCGGCGGGACTTCCAGGGAAGGCGCCGCTCGTGGACCGGATCAAGGCAAAGTTTCACAGGTTTATGGGCCTCACCTTGGCCCATTGCAGCAGAGAGGCAAATAGGCCCGCGGACTGGGTAGCGAAGGCCCATCGACAAAATTATCTTCCGAGAGATTGGGTGACTAATCCACCGACAGCTTTATTTGACTTGTTATGCGCCGATGTTCTTGATGTATTTTCTCCGAACTCTACTAAGTAAATGAAAAGCTATCGTATTATCGACCAAAAAAAAAAAAAAAAAAAAAAAAAAAAGCACTCCCTCAAGCAATTCCTTCCTTCTGCAGATTTGGGATACTACTCGTATGACTCAATCAAGAGTCTAGGGAATCGTATAGCGAAGTAAGCATCCAAATCACTAGCAACCGGTCCGAGGATCTCCTGCCAGAATCATCAAAGCAACGACACATTTAAGCCTTTGCATGCATGCGGCTGCAAATATTACCACAGTTTCAGATATAGAGAAAGAGCGCGCAAGAGAGTACCTTAACTTCTTCTGGAAATTCCATGGTGGCTATACACATTTCGCACGGCTCCTCAATAGGTGTCTGACAAGGCTACCGTCGTAGCGCCTCCGTCTCCCTTAGCTTGGCCCTAACTGCAGGCTCTATTTTGTCTTCCCACCCCAACAAAAACCGATTGCGCAGTGCTCTCCAATCCATTGAGAAGATCTAGATTTGCCTGCCTTTGGTTTCAAATTCTACTTTATTGCTGACGTCACTAAGAAAGGACAGTCTCGTCTTCGAACTCCAAAATGGATGGTGAAGCACCTCCGATGCCTTTGGCCTACTAATCATTAAAAAAACTTACTATCGAACCAATATGCTCAAAGAAATCAACTACACAAACAATTCTGAAATTGACTGACTTCCCGATTTTAAAAGCATCGCAAGTTTGGCGTTCGTGCAATCTCTAAAACAATTAAAATCACATTAGCTCAATGAAAGAGCAACCAAAATGTCTAAAATTTCCCATGCACTTCATAACTCATGACAGGATGAAGGCGGTTGTTTGACTACGAAAAGAACCCGGCAATTATTTACTCCAAGTACCTTAAATTAGCAATCTAATCATCCAGTCTCTAGGATTCTTATTTCACAGTGAGCATTATGTGCTAAACCTTCGGAATCTTTGTATGAAATCCTCTTCTGTGCATGTGTAGCAAATCTAATACTGCGCTAGGAATGATTAGAATTTATTTGTTTAGTGGGTGGCTAACAAACGTCTAGCCCTAAGAACTAGTTTCCAACAATAATCATCTTCCATCGGAATATCACAATTGTCAAAGCCATTTAGGCTATCACATGGTCAACCTTTTCTGAAACTTCTATCGTCAATTGCCAAAAGAAATTAGTGGGATATACACTTTTTTTGGCTCATCAAGTAGAGCCCCATCAGCCTGACAGATATTTAAGCCATGTTTGATGAATTTCGGGCCACCTTTAATACTCATGAGATTAAGTGATGTAGGAAAATGGAAATCAGTCAACTAACAATGGTTATAAAATCTATCAAATGGCAAAATGAAAAATAGTAGCGCGATGCAAATTAAAGATGACAATACACTCACCTCAATTTGGGTTCTCGATTTAGCAAACGCAAAATCAGATCATGAGCTTCTGGTATGAATTCCACCTGAGACAGGTCCTTTTTGTCGTCAAGAATGTTAGAGTCACGTACTATGTTATCCCCAAATGGATGTTTTCCACGAGTGATGCAAAAGAACAAGACACAACCTAAACTAAACAAATCCATTGCCCGCGTTTGGCATCCACCAGAACAAAGCACTTCAGGTGCTCGCCATCCAGAGGTTCCACAACTCGCAAGACCAGACATCAACGAAGTGAAGTGAAACCATGGCAAAGACTATTAAATCTCCAAAAACTTTACCATAACATAAGAAGCAATACAAAGCAATCTCTTCCAACATAACAGTCTTCTTTAAAAGAAAAGATTGCTCTAACAAGTAAATTAGCAGAATATAGATTTAGATTATGAATGGATCAATCTTGAGGAAAAGAAGAAGATCAAAGGTCGATAAAGCTGTTATGCGTACTTACCAGTGGTAGGATATTCCAAGGAAGATTTATCTTCAGGAAGGCATAAGCTAATGCCCATATCAGATAGCCGAGCAACAAGCTCTTGATTCTCAGCAATCAAGACATTTTGTGGCTTTAAGTCCCGATGGATTATTCTCAACTCATGCAAATGGCTGAGTCCTAATACCATATCCCCGTATCATAATATAGAGAAGACATCATGACTTAAATCAACAATATATCTAGGCTCATATAGTATCCAGGCCACTTGAAGGTATCATATTCATATGCTTAGCCATATCTTATTGGAAATTAAGGAATTTCTCTAACACGCTAAGACCCAGTAAGGATGTCAGAAGTACATTGGAGAAAAAAACTGTTAATAGGTTCTTTATGTAAAATCTACAATGAAAAGACCCAGTACAGAATTTGATCGCCATATAAATCACATCAACATTAACTTAGATTTGAGTACGTGAGGATTCTGCAGCATTTGCGAATCAAAAGAAAGGAGGCATACTCTTTTTACCAAGATGTGAAAATCAATGGAATTATCACTACTACGTAATTGATAATACCCAATTGTTCTCCATGGGAAGAAAATAAAGAGTTTAGCCCTGATAGTGAGATTGAACTTAACCTATGACCCTAGAGAGGAAGCTGCAAGGTTCAAAACTCAGCCCGCAGTCGACTGCATTGGGCTCACCACAATCAAGGCAGTGGTCTAATAATCCTCTATCATGTATCACTTAGAAGTTTTTGCAAGAGAGCTATTAAGTCCTTCAACTAGTACCTGATACCCACATGAGCCAGCAAAGAAGAGTACATGCAGGTGGTGATCTCTATGAGATGCTTCTGAGTCATGCAAAACATATGTAAGCAAGCTCACTACAAATACAAATATGTGACAGTTGATTTTAGGAGTCCTGCAATAAGTAAGATATTGCAGTTATCTCTTTTATTCATACCCTTTTGGCAAATCAAAACAGAAAAATTACCTCATCAACTTTAGTAACCAACGTGAGGGATAATCATATGCCTGCCACAAGCGATATTTTTGCATCATACTCCTAACAGAAGCCAAGGCACAAGCGATATTTTTGCATCATACTCCTAACAGAAGCCAATTTGATTTTATCATCATCCATTGATGCTCGATCACCAGGAAACGCAGAGTTATTTGAAGAATCTGAATGTACTTGAATTAAATCATCTAAGCTGCAAGTACAAAGCTCTAGTGCAAGATACACAAAATCCTGCCCTCTCTCCACTCCATAATACCGAACAATATTTTCATGTCGGTCAGATTTGATCAAAATGTCAATCTCTCTGGAGACATCATCATCTAAACAATCCCGGACAAGGCGTTTCACTGCAGCAAGTCGTCCATCATATTTGCCCTCATAGACAATGGTCCCATTACTTCCCTTGCCAATTTTTCTACTTGATACGACAATTTTATCATTGAGCTCTGTCACTTGGTCATTGTTGCTCTGATATTGTCAATCCTGCCTTCATTTCCTGAAAAGACATATTCCATCATTCTGTCAAAAACTCTATAATTGATTTTCTTCTAGGGATCTCTTGAGAAAGTGCCTACATTTATGCCGAAAGACGAAACCGTGAGGCTTGGTATGAGACGTGTCAAAGCAGACAATACCTCAAGTGAATTAATCAAGGAGCAATGTGGTATCAAAGTGATAACCATGAGGCTTAGTAATTGTGTGATTTGAGGACGAACTATGTGGAAGCTGGTAGGTCTATAACGACTCAGTTCGATAGGGGCAGGAAGTACTTGTCAAGATGAGAGACAACTTAGTATGGGATGGGTCAAAGCGACAATAGCTTGAGTGAATTAATCCAGGGTATCACTTCTAAGGTAAACATAGATGAAATTTGAAATGACATTCACAATATTGGCACATAAGATCGAATTTAAACAGATGCTTTTATGTGTACTGATATAATTGTCCATCTCCAAAGTCAGCCCAATTAACAAAGAAAGTTCACTAATCAAGTGAACTAAAGTGCAAGCAGCAATTTGGGTAAGTTTATTGTTTGCCTCAAACTTTGCATGCGATAGGTTGCGTTTGGTTTGAATGACAAGTTATAATACTTTGATTTAAAGTTTTATATAACAGAAATAGCATATACTTTAATTTCTGCGGAACGCACGGGCATACGCGTATGTCCCAGTCTCCAAAAGATTAGGTGGAGTTCTAGCTTCTGTGTTTCACATTTAACTCTTTTCATTTGTGATATGAGGGAATAAAGAGGGCTATGGCTTTTCAAGATTTGAATGTCACATTTGTCTGTTCATGTTTTCTAGGAACTATTAGTTATCATTCACCGACTCTTAAACTCCTCTCTTCCTATTAATTACTGCCTATTTTGTGTTTTCAGTTACTAGCGAAAATCTGAGCGTCCTGCCTACATCCCCTACTCTTAGGTAAGGCTTTAACATATGGTGAAATTGGAGATGCACATTACCTAGGCATAGGCATAGCATGTCAGTCAATCTTCAGGTGCAAGGTCTTGTTGGCTGACATAACTCAAATTCTGCGGCTCGGGGTGGGAATCACCATGTGGAAAGAGTTGTAAGCAGGTTAATTTGTCTTCATCTGACATCGCGGTTTCCTCAATAGAAGGACTCCTACGAAGGGGTAGAAAAAAGCAAAAAAGAGCTCGAGATTTCAACATCATCAGGAGATCCCCCATAGCTGCATTGATTTCTAGAGTATTACAACTGGAATCACTCCAAGGATCTTCATCGTTCGTGCGGGCCCTCTTCTGCACTGACATGGCTGTTGGTTGATTTAACCGCTCTTTTACCCCCAACGTTGCGTGGGCTTCATCAATAGAAGGACTCCTACGAAGGGGTGGAACAATGCAAAAAGAGCTCGAGATTTCAACATCATCAGGAGATCCCCCCATAGCTGCATTGATTTCTAGAGTATTACAACTGGAATCACTCCAAGGATCTTCATCGTTCATGCGGGCCCTGTTCTGCTCTGACATGGCTTTTGGTTGATTTAACCGCTCTTTTACCCCAACGTTGCGTGGGCTTCATCAATAGAAGGACTCCTACGAAGGGGTGGAACAATGCAAAAAGAGCTCGAGATTTCAACATCATCAGGAGATCCCCCATAGCTGCATTGATTTCTAGAGTATTACAACTGGAATCACTCCAAGGATCTTCATCGTTCATGCGGGCCCTCTTCTGCTCTGACATGGCTGTTGGTTGATTTAACTGCTCTTACCCCAACGTTGGGGGCTTCATCAATAGAAGGACTCCTACGAAGGGGTGGAACAATGCAAAAAGAGCTCGAGATTTCAACATCATCAGGAGATCCCCCCCCATAGCTGCATTGATTTCTAGAGTATTACAACTGGAATCACTCCAAGGATCTTCATCGTTCGTGCGGGCCCTCTTCTGCACTGACATGGCTGTTGGTTGATTTAACCGCTCTTTTACCCCCAACGTTGCGTGGGCTTCATCAATAGAAGGATTCCTACGAAGGGTGGAACAATGCAAAAAGAGCTCGAGATTTCAACATCATCAGGAGATCCCCCATAGCTGTAATGATATCTAGAGTACTACAACTGGAATCACTCCAAGGATCTTCATCGTTCATGCGGGCCCTGTTCTGCTCTGACATGGCTTTTGGTTGATTTAACCGCTCTTTTACCCCCAACGTTGCGTAGGCTTCTGATCTCACTTGGCTATCAACGCGCTTGCAGCCATGAATCTCATATTCCGCAACTCCAGCAAGGGAGGCCCTAATCCTTGTCGTGCTCCCGCCGTACTTACTCCCACGGAACCTACAAATCCCCAGTAGTTGTTAGAAGCTCTACAGACCTGCGAAAGGAGTCCTCCTCTCCGGACATTTCCTGGATCTCACAGTAATCAGATATGTTTCATGGAAAGACCTGGATCCTATCAGGAGTTTCAATCAATCCGTTCTTTTTTGACTTATGGGACAAGTTTGCAGGATACTTCTTCGGAAAGAAAAGAGATGAATCTTCATCCAAGAAGACGAAGACTTACATGGACCAGAAAAAGAAGAGGAAAGGAAATGGTGGGGGTTTTGGATGACTTTAGAAAAAGAGAATACTTTCGGCGGGTCTGACTTTCCACGTGGGCAATGGATAATCCACTTCATTGTGCGCCACCTGCCTCGGCGGACCCACCCCGTCAGAATTTTTTAAACTCCCCCTCGCGCTCTCTCTCCGTTAGTTCTCCGTTAGCTCGTCATGTTATCTCTGCGCGCGCGCTCTCTCTCTCTCTCTCTCTCTCTCTCTCTCTCTCTCTGCCTCTTCGTTTCCCGACTTCTCCTCCTTCCCCCTCCAATAAGCTCGACTTCAACTTCAACCTTCCGTGCGCTTCACTCCCCCGACCACGCCTTCGCCCTCCGCCTCGTCACCTGCCGGGAGCCCCATTGGTGGCTCCGATTCGACGCGTCCGCGTCCGACGAGCTCCGCTTAGGCTTTTCACCTTGCTCTGCTCTGCTCTATCTCTCTCCATCCTCTTCACGACTTCCTTCATTCTTCGTCTCTCCTAAATCTTCTCTGCGCGCTTCCCTCCCCTTACTGCGAGGCCTCTTTCCATTCACTCTTACTCGACGCCGCTCCGCCTCTCCGTCCACGAGCCCCATTGGCGGCTCCGATTTTTCCTCTGTGTCCGACGAGTTGCGAATATATTCCATCGAGCTAGAAGTAGTTCCGGGTTGTGGGGTTCTCCAATCGGGACGGGAAGCTGGCCATTAACCACGCGCTCGCGAAAACTGTGGCTCCTACCGGCCGTGGTATACATTTGATTTCCATGAGCAAAGAGCTGCATCTAAATTGAGGCTTCCTACCGATTATGTCTTGGCATGTTCAACAATCACGGGATATTGTGGTCCAGATGATGTGACTTTTGTTTTGAAGATTCTAGCTTGTGCTTATTCCAACATATCATAGACATATATGGGTGGTATGTGATGGATTTATGAGATGGGCTTTGGCGCCGGCTGGGCCCAAAGGCCCGGCCCACGGGGAATGCCGGGAAGGAAGGTATAAGGAGGGGAGGAGAGAGAGAGAAGACACCGGTTGGAAAACAGACGTACGTACGCTTTCCCCGTGCGCGTTATCTCTCTCCAAAGACAAAAAGAACAAAGAAGCGCAAACGGCACTCGTTTTCCCTTCAATTGACATCATCAGATCAGAATTTCTTCCTCTTCTTCAACATCGGTGTCTAATCAGAAGGCCAAGCGTACGCTCGAATCCACAACATGCTTTACGATCGGTGATACGTGTTTTCCCGGGCCAGTCTTCCGCATTGATTTAAAGGGGTTCGATTTAGTGTCGAATCCGGGGTTTCACGCCTCATTCCCAACACGGAGACGTGTTCCCTAGTTCACGTTTTTCCTGATCAATTTGATGTTTTTGATTGATTTTTCGCGAAAGAACTTCGGCCGTATGGATCGGGCGAAAAATCCCGACACCCGAGCGTTGTTCGGCCATTTTTCTAAGTTTTCGTAAGTTGAAATTGAATTCTGAAAGCACTGGGTGAAAGAAGTCGCCGAGACAGTCCGGCGACATGTTGTGCGGCCGCTGTAAGACGCGCGCACGCGCCCACACGCGCGGCCACAAGCCAAGCTGCGCTGTGGCGCCATGCTCAAGTGCTGGCAATGGCCAGGTACGCCACACGCGCTAGTGATGAACCGGCACGCGCGCGCCGGCGATCGGGCGAACGGGCACGCGCCGGTCCTGTGACCGACGCGGCTAACGCCACGTGATGACGCCACCGATGACGCCATCGCCGACGCACGCCGGGCAGTCACCGCCGCGACCCGACCCGACGACAACCCGACCTCAACCGCGACCCCGGCACGCTGCACGCACGTGTGGTCGGCTCTTTCGACCGCACGACGTCCGTCTAGTCAGACCGGTCCACCGACCCGCGCTTGACCGTTGACCGACCGGACCCGAAAAAAAAAAAAAAAAAAGAGGGAATTTCTTTCTTTTTCATGTATGCCTATGTGGTTTATATGTAATCAATTATTTATTCTGCATTTACAGATGAATCATGGAAAATTATGTATTTTCCATTTTGTTAATTGTGATTATTAGTGATCCATTTAAGTTTTGCATTCAAGGTGTGAGCTATGATGTGCGTTATGCATGGATGCCCGTAATCCCGAGAATGAACGAGGGAAATGCAAGCCTTAAAAGGCTGGATATTAGATTTAGCTAAATATCGGTGACATAACGGTGATTTAGTATCACATGTGGTCAAGGTCAATCGATGACAGAAATCATCCTAATGGTTATCTTATGCCGGATTTTGAGAAGGTGCTGGCTTTGATGAACACTCTTCCACCTGAATGGCAAGCGTGTTGGATCGGCAATGGGAGTCAAACGTGGTCCCGTATTATAGGAGGCTGGTGGAAGTTTTTGTAAGAGAGCACTATAGGATTGAGTTGGCCAAAAACTTCAACCCTTAGGATTGAGCGCCACATGGCGCAGAGTGAATGCGCCTTGGTGGCGACATGAATGCCTCCAAATTTTTTTTTTCATGGTTGGCAAATGCCTTCGCTTTCTTAGATGTTTTTAGACTGACAGATTATAAGAGACATTCCCTATTTATTTCTTTGATTAATTAAGTAATGTTTACTACCCGATTGTTGCTGATGTAGCAAATTGATATGTTAGTTGTATCATATGAAAGCATTGTTATATTATTGGATATTAGATTCTATTTGTTTTCTCATATTGCCGGGCTTGTCATTGGGTAATTAGAATGGGGTAGTTTAGAAGTTTTTTGTAGCTTCATAGAATTGATTTTGCATATGACAATCATATTAATGATAGTTTTAAGTTAGGATTTTTTGGAGGATGATTGGAAACGTAGTGACATTTTGATTCTAAAACTTTACTTGAAATTGTTCATTAATATGCATGAGTCTCAGGCAAAAGGGATGCATAAAATGATAGGCATTAATTATTCGTGCATATAAGTCTTGATGTGTCAGATCGATGGTTTCAGCAACTAAGAACATAATTGCTGATATGAACGGCAACGATTGTGGAATATTGCATACAAAGATTCAATATGTGGCCGGAAAGCTAGAAGCACTAGAAGCTCTTTGACCATATTATGGAAGATTTAGAGATGCCGGTGCCACCTTGAGCTAGTAGAGGACTGCCTATCAGCATTTGAGCCGAAAAATAGACATTGGCTATGCCGGTTCTAGCTCAAAATGGCTTTGAGCTCTAAGCGCAAAACGTGATTGTTCAATATGTGGGAAAGCAAATGATCAAGTCCTTATTGCAAGAGATCAAGAGTTAACCAACACAAGAGAGGAAAACGTCCTCAAGTGAAGAAAATGTCAAGAGTGAGGTGTTACAATTGTGACAAGAAGGGTCACTATGCTCGCGATCGTTAGAGCCAAAGAAGGTAAACACCTCTTTCTTTGCAGCATTTGAGAACTTTGATTATGTGTCAAGTTCTGAATTATCAAGCAAATTCAATCTTTGTGGACTGTAGATTCAGGAAAAAGACAGACCATGTAGCAAGGATAGAGAATCCTTCGTGGAATTCCGACGATACCAACCGGAACTAAGTGGATCTATGTGGGATATAACTCCAGAAATGAAGTTAAAGTGATTGGCACATGCCAATTGAACATGCGTGGTGGACGCATCTTGTTCCTACATGACGCTCCATATGCTCTAGAGACTCGTCGAAATTTAACGTCTGTTTTTGCTGGGTTAAACTTGTTTTTTATATGAACTTCCATAATAGAGGTGTAGATTTGTGTTTAGATACAAACTGTTATGGTTGTGGTCACTTTCCGGATGGTTTTATTGTACCGAATGTTGACTGGGTGATGTCAATATGTTATTCCCTTGTTTCACGTCTTTTTACTCATGATAATGATGTGAATGTGTGGCATGCTAGATTCTGGGTCATATTGGCCAACAAACATATGAATAGACTAGCCAAAGAGGGCTTGTTGGGCAATATTGAAAAGTCAATTTGTCCATATGTAAAGATTGGTTTCAGAAGGGAAAACGACAAGGAAACCATTTGGAAAAGATAAAGAGCTGAATTTCCTCTGCATTTAATCCATTATGATGTTTGTGGTTCAATGAATGTGAGAGGAAGGCATGGGGACTGTTTACTTCATCACTTTTAATAGATGATTATACACTCGATTCGGTGTCTATTTGATTTCATAAATCTGAAGCATAAGTTGTTTCAAAAGGTTTATGAACTTGGTTGAAAATCAATTAGACAAGAAAATAAAAGCATTGGAGATCCGATCGAGGTCGAGAATATTTATCTAATAAGTTCAGAAAATTATGTGATGAAAAAGGAATAGAAAGACAGTTGTCTATTCCATACACTCCTCAACAAAACGGGCGTCATGCAGAGAAAAGAAATGAACTTACTCGGAAATGGTTAGGTCCATGATGGCGCATGTTAACTTACCTATCATTTTTGGGAGTGATGCGTTGTTAACTGCTGCCTATACTTAACCGAATGCCTTCCAAATCAATTAGTTCCACTCCATATGAGTTATGGATAGGTAGAAACCGGACTTAAGTTTACTTAAGCCATGGAATTATGCTGCATATACTCATGTCCTCTCACAAGTTTGGGAAATTGAGTCCCATAAAATAAGAGTATTTTTCATAGAGATACTCCGAACACTCAAAAGGGTATATGTTCCTCGTGAGGAGCAGGAAAAGTGGGAGAATAACTGAATTTGAATCACCGCGATGTCACATTCTTAGTAGATGAATTTCCTAAGAAGGGCGAAATAAAAAGAAAGATTACTTTCCTATTTGAAACCTTGGATCTAGATAATGATAGTGGTTGAGTTCGTCTCAAGTGGGGAGTAATATGAGAGTGATGAATTGAATTCAACTCATTCTCAATTGCAACCACCTAATGTGACGACATCATCATTACCTAATCCAAATGGGAGCATACGGGAATGATGTGCTATGTACAATCTCCCCCATACGATGAATGTCGCCAAAGTATTCCCCCGTCGATGTTTTGACATTGAAAGGGAAACTTTTATGGTTGCTCCACAAGATGAGTATGAGCCAAGAAATATTAATAAGGCTCAATTGCCCTAATAAGGAAAAAATGGATTCATGCAATGAAAGAGGAAATGGAGTCAATGAAATCAAACCAAGTCTCCTGGAACTGGTTGATCTCTAAAAGGACACAAAGCTATTGGGAACAAGTGGGTTCTCAAAAATAAAGCGAAAGGCTGATGGCTCGATAGAAAGTGTATGGGCACTGGGCTTGTGGCTAAGGGGGTATAATCAACAGAAGAAATTGATTATGAAGATACATTTTCTCCCGTAGTGAGATTTACCCTTAATTCGCATTATTCTCGGCAATAAGGGCTAGTATGGATCTTGAGTTATATCAAATGGATGTAAAGATTGCTTTCCTCAATGGAGAATTAGAGGAATAAATAAATATGGAACAACATGTTGGTTTCATAGTGAAAGGCCAAGAAGAAAAGGTATGTCGACTCTTTGGGGTCGATATATGGCCTTAAGTTAAGCGCCGCCAAGACAATGATATATACGTTTCTGCATAATGCCATAAATGGCATATGACTTACAATGATAGATGATGATCATTATGTATATATCAAAAGATCCAAGGATCAATTGCGGCATCATATCATTATATGTTGATGATATACTATTGCCGGAAGCAAATATGGAGCTAGTCAATACCGTCAAAAAGTCAAGCTGTCTTCCAAATTTTGAATTGAATAATATGGGATTGTAAACCCATTAACACTCTATTGCAAAAGGTGAAGGGATTGAGCCATAAATCAACCGTGTCCAAGGACTCCACAAGAGAAGGAACAAATGAAACATGTTCCTTATGCTAGTGCTATTGGGAGCTTGATGTATGCTATGATGTGTACAAGACCTGACATATGTTATGTAGTTGGAATGGTGAGCATATACCTCAATCCAATCTAGGTCAAGCACGTTGAAAGTCAAAAAGAATACTAAGGTATCTAAAGGGGACTGCTGATTATACGCTGAGTTATTATGGAAAGGATCTCATGAATTTCAAGGTTATTCTCGATGTTGATTGGGGAGGAGATTTAAATAAAAGGAAAATCTACCTCAGTTTGTTCTCTTACCAATAATGGCACCATGTGTTGGAGTAGTAAGAAACAAAAAGTGTATAGCCTTGTCCACTATGGAATTGAGTTCGTGGCATTATCGCCAGTTGTAGAGTAAGAAGATGTTTGGCTTAAGAGATTTTTTTTGGATCATTTAGGTGTTATTGGAAGTGCTGCATTAATTGTTGGTTAATTATGATAGCCAAGCAGCAAAAGCGGTACACCAAAGATCCAAAATATCATGGCAAGACCAAACATATAGATACCAAGTATAATTTTGTCATGGATATGATTGCACGAAAAAGATGTGAACTTAGAGTACATACTACGCATAGAATGGTAGCAGATCCTATGACAAGCGCACCTAGAGATGTGTTTTGTGGCCATATGAAATCTCTAGGGATTGCGTAGGGTTGATACTGAATATTGTAATTTCCCCTAAGTGTTCACATTTGATGAATTTGTGTTTTTTCATCATTAATGCCTATGAATCTTTGTTCGATCTTTTATGCATCTTAATGCTCAAGCATTACTTTAAGTTAGAAAGTATGTCTACGTAGATATGAGATTAGCCCACTCACATGCACCGCCTATTTACTGTGTGATAAATAGATATGAGACTGTTTTTAAGCTATTATCTAGGTGATAATCGAGAGCTCAAGCTTAAAAACACGTATGTCGCCTTTAATCCGGGTGTTAAGATGAGGTGATATAATACTTACTATGTCCGAGAGTAAAATACCCCACATATTTTACTTATCCGTCATGATGCCGATGTGAGTTCTCGATGAATTTAGTGAATGAGTAGATACGTGAACTCAAGTTAGACATTGGGTATGTCCGAACTATCATCTGTATGGTATTGAAAGGTGTAGACATACGCTCCATGGGAAAGGAGTTGATACCGTAATACGATTTCATACTACGATGCATGAGACGACTAATAAGAGTGGCAAAAGTTTGATCTCAACTTTTTTATGTCGTAGAGACTCTTGAGGAAAAGAGTTCCTCAATTTTTAGTCCCCCATGACTCTTACTTATTCTTAAGATTTCTATTTAGTGTTTGCTATCTTAGGGATGTTGCCAATGGTCATGAGTTTGATTCGATCTAATGGGGCATTTCTAGAAAAGCAAGCTGAACCGAAATTGAGAGTTTGAAAGAAAGAGAAAGATCGATTTTGAGAATCACATTGTAGTTTTGTATTCACCGGTTAACCAATTATGACTATCTTTGGGAAAAGAGAGATTCCTCGTTCGCCCATCATGTTAAGTGAAAGTCTATGATGGATTTTTCTCTTATGGGGCTGAGTAGGGCATGTCCGCCCATGTTGGTTTTGGACCACCACATGTGCGAGTGGGAGATGATGGATTTATGAGATGGGCTTAAGGCCTGTCCGCCCCATGCTGGGGCCAAAGGTCTCGTGCCCACGGGAATAGGGCCCGTGGAAGGGAAGGTATAAAAGGGAGGAGAGAGAGAGAGAGAGAAGACACCGGTTGGAAAACAGACGTACGTACGCTTTCTCCCGTGCGCGTTTCTCTCCAAAAGACAAAAAGAACAATAAGGCAAACTGCACTGTTTTCCTTCAATTGACATCATATCAGAATTTCTTCCTTTCTTCAACATCGTTGCTCAATCTGTGGCTAACAAGGTACGCTCGAATCCGTGGTGCTTAACGATCGATGATACGCGCTTTTCCCGGGCTTCGTCTTCCACATTGATTTAGTAAGCCCTGATTTAAATGTCAATCCGGTTTTCGACATTAGTCATTCCCCAACAGTATGTAATATGTATGTGCAGCCTCGTGTTGTCTTATCTGAAGCTGAGTTAAGGCTTCAGCCTTCGCCTGAATGAGAGAGTGTTTGTAGTAGTTTTTAAATGAGGGGGGACCACTAATCCACTGGTTTCACTGCAGCTGAACAACTGCTCACCGATTTTGCCTAAGTATATCTCCTAGCTTAAATATAATGATCTTGAGAGACTTTTATGGACGCTCAATCTCATATGATGTTATAGAGAGAATTTACACTACAGTGTAGCCATTAAATGACTACGGTGGATGAGAATGTCCAAACTGGGGTAGAAGAACTTTTCTGGGGTGGCCATTGTAGATTCTTTTTTTTGAGATTTTGAGATGAAACTTTCCCACTGTGTTGGTCCTAAGGCTATGCATATTTCGATGTCCTTCGTCTGCAAAAAAATTCAAACTGAAGTAAACTCTAAAATCTGCTTTCTTTTGGCTGGCTCAGCTTGTTCCAGCACTTGGAATCCGGTCTCTCTTCCTAGTGTGAGTGTGCCCTCTCCTTAATCTCTGCTGCTCAAAATAAGAATTAGTTTGATGTCAGCAGGCTTATACATCTAGGGAAAATTTTTCCTCGAGCAGATTAAATGAATCTGTCCAACTGCTCCCACCTGTACCATGGCTTTGTTAGGTGGATTTCTCGTACTGCATGTAAGATGATTAATCTATTCCTATCTTTTCATTTTTCCAATATGGTCAATTCATGCATATTGTAATTTAAAAGTGTGTTTTGATGCATACTCCCAGGGTTTGATGTTGGAGAGATTTCAGAAGATAGTCCAGATGACTGGGAAGGGTTAGATGTCAGTGCATATTGCCAATCTTTTGTCAAACAGAACCAGCTGATGATAATTAATACCAGGAGAAAATTTTCTAGAAGAAGCATTTCTTTAATATGTGCAATCTTTAACTTTTTCTATTCTGAATTACTTTCTGGGACTAACTTCCAGACTCCGGTTGTCAATTTAGCAGAAAGCTGGGGATAAAAAAAAACTTCGCATTTTTGCAATTTTGAAGTAGGAAAGATTACTGATAGATAGTCCATATACCCAAGGCAGTCACAATCATTGGCAACACCACTCATCTTTTTGGCTGATAGTATGCTTCATTGTATGTGTCATGTGCTTTTTTCTGATATTTACTAGTAAAAAAACTGCTGATCAATCAACAATTCCATCTCAAATAACATTTTGTGATTTAGCAACTGCTTGCAATTTTTTGCAGTGAAAATTGGCATCGGAGGCTTCAGTGCAGGTGTGCTGCCACAGCTCTTTACTCAGCAACTTGTTTTGCCCCTGAGTGAATACGCAATTGGAAGTCCATACCCTTATCAACTTAAGGGCAGTTATCGGTTTGAGTGGTTGATTTCCAGGCTCAAGGTAATTACTCAAAACCATTTTTATATTTTTCATGTAAA
>CM024528.1:42649938-42709183 GCA_014182385.1 Eucalyptus viminalis
TCTTGGAAGAGGTGCGAGTGCAGGAAGAGACGACCCAAGAAAAATACAGCGAAAAATTTGCCATCTGTGACCTGGAAAAATTGATTAGTTTATAATGACAAGCTGGCCGATGATTACGTAATCTTTAAAAATAAAAATCAAAGATTAATACAAATAAATAAATTGGAGTTCTAAGAGCATCTGTCGTTTTCGGTATTTCGGCTCTTTTTTCTTTTCTTCTGAGCGACCAAACAACCGACACTTTCTAATTCGAAGAACTTCAAATTGCCAACCGAAAAATAGAAAAAGGTGAAGAACAAAAACTGATTAATCAGGTCCTTAAAACTTTTTTTATTCATGCCTTCCATCAAGTAATTGGATTTACTTACTGACGTGGAATAAAATAAAAAAACAACGAAGAAAATTAAAAATCTAAAATGATAAACACTAGAGAGGGAGGAGACAAGGAAGAGGAAGGATGGGCGGTAGCACCGATGAGCTGTCCGGCATCTCTCGTCGGACTCGAGGAAAGCGTCACGCCTCATATGTCGCCCACATCGTCATGGCTTGCCACCAATCAAAGGTGGCCACATGGAGATCAGAGCACCCGATGAGTCTAGGCGTCCAAGTGTCTTCACGTTTTGGAAAAATGGGCCTAGGACTCTCTTAAATCCAGGCCTGATACTAATTAAATTAGTTAGATCAGATTTGCTCTTTTACTTTTACTCTTGTTTTTAAATTAATTAATTAATCAATCATATCCTTTTAGCTTTCGCACTATTCCACAAAAAATGACAAAGGCCATGAACTCGTGATGAATGTTCACTGTACACTTTTTTTCAATCCTAGTGAACATAACTTCAAATAAACTTTTACTCCATAAATTTTAGTTATCATCACTAATGCCACACTATTATTAAACCAAATGACGAAGAGAACTTATATTTAGCAACAACGAGTTAGTTTTATAAGAAAACAACTCGTGTTGACTAAGATCAACTTGTATATGCTAAAAAGAAGCAGTAATTATCAAACAATTTATATTTACCATGAACTCTAGTATTTGTCAAAAACGACTAGAAACTACCATTAGTTATGCTTACCGCAATAGCTAGCGGTAAATTCATTTATTGGTGATGAAGTTCATGAATTCATTTAAGACCTTTTTCATTAATAGAAATTTTGTTCTTATCGAGTGACCTGAATTTTAAATATTTACTCAATAAATTAGAGTAATTGGTAGTAGACTTTAAAATGGGCCCGGCGCCACAAGGGCCTGCCCAGATTCGGCCCGAGCCATAAGGGCCAGCCGAAAGATCTTCGTGGGCCTGAGCAAGGGCCTACATTAATTAGGTCCTGCCCCGTCCGATTGGGACCGAGCCAGGCCCATCCAGCCCGCACACCCTGCATCATTCTTGTTGATTGCATCTTCGTTTGCACCTCGCAGCGTTGCTGAGGTGAGGTCGTAAACCTCCCTCGCCACTACGTGCTCCGCCGTGCTAGTCGTGGCTCGCCACCAGCCGCCAATCGAAGTTGGGCACGTGGAGATCGGAGCACACAGTGAGTCTAGGCATCCAAGCGTCTTCATGTTAAAAAATAAAAAATAAAAAGCGAGTCTAGGATTTCTTAAATCCAGGACTTATGCCAATTAGTTGATTAGATCAAATTTGCTCTTTCGCTTTTCCTCTTGTTCGTTTCGGTTTCTTCTTTGTTTTGGCAATTTCACTTTATTATTATCTGAAAGTTAATATTTTAGAAATTATATACCGTTGCCACAAATCAAGGAAGTACATGAGAGCGACAAAGAGAACACCCGTGTGAGGGGCTCTAGCGAAGTTGGTACTTTGCTACACCTTGAATTAGTGACGTCTCAATCGCGGCATCTAACAAAATTTAACGAGCGATTTTTGATTGAAATACGACGTCACGCCATGCCCGAGTGGCCATGTAATTGAGTGTCGGACTTCTTAAAGGATCCAATTAATTTCTCTAAATCATGATTATTCCTTTTCTTTCTTTCATAGTACATTCGCTAGCCTGAAAATTGAAGTTCAAGAACTAAATTGGCCAAAAAAGATAAAATAATAGCTTCAAGACTCAATTGAACATTTTACCTCTATACCTCTGTTTATACAGTAGACTTTCTATCTTATACAATATTTACTTATCAAGTCACTTCTTGTTTGTTCAATAACTTGAGTTTAACCTCTTTTAGCTTCAATGCCAACCTTGTTGTGACCATGTTATGTTAGTTATAAAAACCCCTTTAGTTTAATTGGCTCTAACCTACCAATTGGTTGACGACATGTAGGCTCCGCTCGACCAGGCTTGGGACCCTGATGCTTGTGCTTGGATCCTTGGCACCGGAGCTCAGGTCCATCAAAAGTGGGCTCAAGTCTATGGAGACCGGGCTTGGGTCCACGGAGGCCAGGTGGACCATATTTTAATACCAAATGTATATTTTGGTCTCTGTTAATGAACAAATGCAAGTTGGGGGCCCATCACACGTTTTCATGTAAATGTGGTGCTACACAAATGTTTCTCAAGAAGCAGCATTAACAAGCTAGGCAAATTCAATCTCATGTTTCACTACACAAGAGGATGATGCACAATAAAACTTCTTTATTTTCACAATCACAAATACACTAATTATTTCTCCTCCTTACACTTTGTTTCACTCCGTTGTAGTACTCCAAGAGAGAGAAAGAGAGAGCTTATGCCAGAGCGAGCTAATAAGCAAAATAGTTACACATATGAAGATGACCCATGGAATTGACCTAATAATATCCATACTATAAAAAGTCTCCGGCACTAATAAGAAAAACAAAATAAAAGAAAGAATACATGAGTATTTTGGCAGTAGAGCTCAATAAAATGTATCACCGAATATGGTCTCCTTTACTTAGAAAATCTCATTCCATACTTTTTGAAGATTTGCGCTCTTCATCATGAGTGCATTTCCAAATTTTCATTCTCAATTAGACAGTCAAAAATCGATCCAAGACGTAACTTCATCATATTCATTCACTGTGCCTCCTAGGGCATCACTGCTCAAAAGGGGAAACCCTCAAATCAGTATTACCAGAAGAGAATCGAGTCCAATGTACTTTCAGTAAAATTTAACTAATTAGAATGCGCTTCATAGCATTAGATAGTGAAACTCTCTCAAAATGGAGGGTCGTGACAGAGTGGAACATGTCCCGATCAGGTGGCATGAAATCTTCCAGGAAGACGCGGGTTTATGCAACCGCTGCTATGTGGATGGTATGCGAGGCAGGGTATTTTGGGTGGAAAATATCGCGGTTTGTTTCGAGCTGTTTGCTGTAGCATCATTCGGATAAAATAACCAAGTCAGAGTATATAAGAGACGCATAATCAAACTGAGACTTCATGTCCATGTAATGTAAAAATTACCAAAGCTACCTTAAACGAAGAGGCCAGACTTACCAGTACAGCGCATCGGTGCCGTGGCTCATGCGAGCAATGCAACCGTTACCCGGGAAGTTCGTGGCCACCAACGCATCGAGTGCCCTGTCAATTCGGCCCTAGCGCCCAACCCGGCTCCGAGCGTATCCGATGTACACTGCACATTCACCTTAAAGCCATCTAAGCCTACGCATGCCTGCCACCAAGGGGCTATGTTCTTTGAGAGGTGGATTAAGAGAAAATGATCATTTTTCGGTACTTTAAAAGTGTCTTTTTCGTTGACTGAAAATCTTTTCCTTGATTGATCTGTTTTAACGCCAAAAAATATGGACAGCTTTTTTCTTCGATATTTATTTTTCGTTAAACAAATGGAGTCATAGTGATATTTTTTGGTGTAGCTTTTTTTTTTTTATCACGATTTTCCTGTAATTTTGTCACCTGGTGGAGACGACCATTTGTCTACTTATTTTATATTATAATGATGAAGCTTGATGTGATTTTTCTTTCAAAATAAATGATGGCATTTCTCTACTCGGTAATCATAATCAAGTTAGCCTAAGAAAAGAAAGAAGTAAAAGAAAAATTGCCAGTTGTTAGGAGGAGAAAGTGTCAATGTCAACTTCTCATAGAGGACTACGGACCGCCACGCATTTATTTAATTAAACTAGCTAAGATTAGACTGAGCTATTGTGTAATGTGCACGATGTGGATATGCATCTCTAGAGGTGAACAGGAAGAACTAATAAAAGTTGGTTAATTGGTTGAGAGGAGACTATAAAGAATGGGAAGGACAAAGGATGCAAAGAACGTATGAAATGGGAAAGAGTGTCACGTTCAAATCCATGTTCAAATAAACATACCCATCCACCTTGAGATAGGCCCGGGTTAGATTTCTGACACCATTTGCAATACATGTCAAAGTCACAAGACACGCCTAACACTGAGCATGGACGAACAACGCGATGGCAATTATTTGGCACATTAGGCAAACCTTGCAGCGAGTCAAAGCGACTTACGCTCAAGTATCGCAACTTATGTAGTTTTGGTAGATTAGGTTACCTTTTTATAAAGCTCAGGTTATCAATTCTTAATATTTGCAGTGATTCACATTGATTTACAGACAGACTTGATAACTTGCATAGTTCTGATTGATTAGTTAACCTTTCTATGGAGCTGGATTCATCAATAAAAATAATTCATAGACTCAATTGAATATTTTATAAAAGTTCGAGATCTATTCGTGCCTTTATCCCTCTTTTTATACCCTAGAATTTCTATCCTAATACTATATTTAATTATTAGATCATTTCTTTTAGCTTCAACGCCGAATTTGTTATGACCATGCTACGTCAGTTTTATAGATCCTCTGCTTTAGTTCAATCTTCTTACCTTTGAATCGATACACTTTAGTGATATTTTTCTAGAGAGAATTACCAAAAAAATCATAAACCTATTGAAATTATGCCAATTTAGTCCTACCTTTTTTTTTTTTTTATCCATTTAATCACAAACCTTTTGCAATTGTGCTAGTTTATTCCATCTGACCAAATTTAGCCAGCCAACGTTAACATGGACACTAGCCGACATCGGCCATTTAGCGAACACCGACGTGGCATTTTTTTTTCATCCATCTTCCTTCCTTCCTCTCACACGAATGCACGCACGCACACATGCATATAGGCACAGCTCCCTTAAAGGCACAAATGAAGAATTCTTCTTGATTGTGATCACTGATGGTACTTACTTAGTTGCAATTAGAATCCCTTTGCGATTTCCATATTTATGTACTTTGTAGTAATTTCACTCTTCATTATTACTTGAGGATGCCTATATATTTATATTAAGGCTAGAAAAATTCTGCCTTTTCTGTTTCCATTTAGTAAAAAGCTATTAGTTTCAGGACTCTCCTCTTCCATTTACTTATAATCTTATGGATTACTCGACTTATCTCTGTTGATTTCTATTAACTTTGCCAATCCAATAGACATCAATGTAGGTGTGGTCATGGTAGGCCTTTTATTTGGAGTGTATCCGATATTTAGTCTACCTAAATGAACTATTAAATTATAACGTTTCTGCAATTTATGTTATTAGTTTTGTTCTTCCAATATCATGCACACACATATCATTGTGGGCCAATGTAGGTTGATATGATATTTGCGTTCAAGGTTTAATCATAAGTTCAGATTAATTTTCATGACATTCCATATTTTTAGTGTCTCCGGCGCCTGTACAATGAGAGATGCATAATGCATGGGTTCAGCAGCTCGAAGCACTTTTCGACCATCCTTGCGGTTGTCATGAGAATGGGTCATGATTTCAGAAGGGGCGTCACTTGAAGATCATCGCAGCAGCCAACTCAGGGATTGCAATAATTGTCAACACTTAATGAGACCAACATTTGCTACTTCCGTCCCTCTCGATTGGTCAATTTCTCTTGCTTTTTGTTCAAGTGTGAACACTTTGGAATTGCAATTCAATTCATTGATCTACTTAAAGGAAACTATAGTCTCCCTTGAATGTTAATCTTGATATGCTTAAGCTTGCAATATAGAGTACAACTTCATAAATCGCTGAAGCGCAATACTATAGCCACTAGTGAGGAAGTTCAAAATTGTCCTTTGTTTTGTACAGCTAGATTTGCAAGTATTCTTACTGACTTCGATCCTTGCTTGCTTGTAATTCTTACATGAATTTAGTGCCTATGGACCCAATGCATTTGGATCATAGGGTACAGAGAAGTCAGTTGACTTTCACTAGGTCCAGTATCTTGGTTTCTAATTCTTAGTCCTTCATTTATCTATATTACGAAGTCGCATGATACGTCCACAAGCTCCAACACACATGTTGATATGTCCACAAGCTTAAAGTTCATCCAACGAGTCCAACATCTAGAGCAACTGAAAGTCCAACACAAATGGACGCACCAAGAGCGAAATGATAAACCAAGCTAGAAACATCTAGGGAAATAGAGTCCCAAGAGTGGGGAGGAGAAAGCCTACGAGGTAATTGATACTGTTGTTCTTGTCTCATGTTCGAACTTGTGCACCGAATGGCATTTGAGTTTTGAGAAGACGGCTGTGAAGAAAAACCACACTAACAAATATGCTTAGAACAAAAGTTTCCTTACCGCTCGAGCACCAGCGAGCGGTTTAGTGTTGTGTTTAGTTCACAAATGGAGTTCTTGCGGTGCCACTGGTTTACATATTCAACAAGGACAAAAGAAAGAAACAAGAAAAGAAACCGCAATAGTAGGACAGAGTAGAGTGAAGGAATGCAGACGGAACCCCCAAAAAGAGCAACTCCATGCATCCAAAATGAATAATTTGAACAATATGACTTCACTTATTGTACAGACGCCAAAAGTATGTCACGTATAATTTTCACTATCTTTTCAAACTACACTGTGATTCGCCTCCTTTGCACATTCTCCCAGCCACATCTCTCCAGCTTCCAAAGCATACCTGCATTGCCCCTACGTCGTAGGAGGAACTTTTGAGTGACGGAGGTTGCGAATATTCCCCAAATTCTTTCAAAGCCATATACCAGGGATGCTATGGGGCTCGCTGTCTTCCAGAACTCTATGTACACAGTGGAAGACAAAAGCAGGACTTGGGATGACCATCTCTTGACCTATAAGGCATTCTACTTTATCCAAAGGTATGTGGATTCCTTTGAGTCATCTAAATTCATTGACTCTATCAGTGACATCCTCTTGCTCAGTCTGTCGTGCTTCTTCAACCTAGCCTTGAAGGAGTCGAAATCCTAGCTCTTACTGATTCCTAACCGCCGTTTTCTCTCACTTATGTCTTGTAACATTAGTCATCAGCAGTCAATAAAGGCGAGCAGGTTTTGGCAGACGCGTCTTTAACATGATAGCTCGATTTATCCAGTGACAGGAGGCTTCCTGTTTACCTCAGACCTGCAACAACACACCACATCATCTATGTTTTGGCATAAATTTACCACTATGGAGTTCTTTTTACTATTGTAGAGGTGCTGGTTGGGTGGAAGTGGCGGTTAAAAATTGATAGAAAGTTCTTTCGAGTTTAACTAAGCTTATTCGCCCATTCACCAGCCCATCCGAAGTCATGATGAGCTCTCTTCCAATCAGAAACAAAAATAGAAATATCAAACAAAGGCAAGCTTGAAAGCATTTGAAGTCGGTAGTGGGGATATCTTACTTCGCTGTTTTTTTGGCAATTGGAACAAGCCACTGTAGAGTCTTCTCCATCTCAACTTTGATGTCTGCAACAGAGAGTTGCACAGAGACAAGCTACATGGACCCTTCTCAAAGCATTACCTGCTCAACGGAAGAAGCTTGAGAAATAGACTTCGAATTTAGTATTTTGGATCAATAGAAAGTAGAATGCATTCAGTTTCTTGAACGAGAAAAGAATGATTATGAGATAATACATTTTCTTTGACATGAAAAGAATGAATCCTAGTGCGCAAAGATGACTTTATACTAGGTGGCAAACTCTGATTCAAAGAATCTCTCAAACTGAATGGCATAGAGCTGGATCAAACTACCTGATTGGATCAAAATATGCTCTGTAAATAGACTTAATATGCGATCTACACTCATCATAGTTCATTTGATACTTTCAAAGAATCGTGCATCTTCTTAGCCAATACTCCATATCAACGCAGTTTAAGGCAAACCTAGCAATTTTATGAACTTTTTTCCAAAGACAATGAGATTATGGAGCTTGGAAGACCTGCTCCATTGACTCACATATAAGCCATAAAAACCTGGTGGCGAGGGATTCTTCATCTATGAAATGAAGTTCATCTACGTTTCACTTCAATAAACAAATAAGCACATTATAACAGAAGTTAAAACTCTACTGAGCAGAATCCGTAGAAAACCCTAACCTTCGAGATGCAGAGGACGTATCGGAGCCGCCAATGGGGCTTTGACAGGCGATGGCGGGGCTCAGGAAGCGACGGCGTCGACGGCGTCGGTGGCGTTGGCGTTCACGAGCAGGGGCGCTTCGCGGAGAAAAGAAAGAGAGAACAGTGCGGAGGTAGTGAGGATGAGGGAAAAACGCGACGGCGGGTCGGGGAGACGACGGCGGAGGCGGAGGCGGAGGCGCGTCAGCGTCGTGGTTCGCTGGCAGATTGCCTCGACAGGGCTGCTCAGGAGGCAATGGCAGAGGCAACCGACGGAGGTGCGTCGGTGTCATGGTTCACTGGCAGATTCAGCACTTCAGGGAGGAGAGAGAGAGAGAGAGAGAGAGAGAGAGAGAGAGCAGATTGCTTCGGTGCGGAGCCGGAGGCAGAGCCGTCGGCGCGGTGGCTAGGGACGGCGGAGGTGGAGGCATGGTGGTTCGCTAGCAGTTTCAGAGAGTGGGGGGGAGAGAGAGCGCGGAACCACTTTGAATGAAGGGAAATTTTTTTCACTCCGCGACGGAACAGAGTTTAACGGGTAGAGGGGAGAGAGAGGATAGAGAGGGTTTGCAGTGGAGAGAGGACGTCAAGTCAGAGCAGCTGCAGTGGTGGGCCAGGGATTTTGAAGAGAGAGACAGAGGAGAGAGACGCGGCTTTGAACTGAGACGATGTGGACCCGTCGACACTGGTGTCAATCGCTGAATGGTTCAAAGTAGAGACTATATGGAGCTCTTAGGTACCGAATGTTTGTCCCATCTCTCCTCAGCTCGCAACTGTGCAGATAGGCCCGGGTTTAAACTCTGACACAATTCGCAATCTATGGAAACGTCACCAAACTCGCCTAACAGTGGGCATGCATGAATATAGGGATGCCATCCGTTTGGTACGGCACCTTGCATTGATTCGCAGTGAGATAGTTCCAATGCCCGCAACCGTCCACGTTTTGATAGCTCGGGTGAACTTTTCGTGGAACTCCAGTTCCCAATTGATAAAAGCGAGTTTGGTAAATCGGGCAAACACCGCAGTGATCTACAGTTTGCTACATACAACCACCTCAACCTATATAGTTTTGATAGTTTAGGTAACCTTTCAATCGAGCTGCATGTCATCATAAGTAAATTCTTCAATGACTCGATTTCTCCCAAATCTCGAATCTCAATTAGCTGAGGGCACCCAGAGATGTTTAGCTGTTCGAGCCTCCTTGATAGACCCAATATCAATAGCAAATTACAGCCATTCACATCCAAAGAGCGGAGGCTCTCTAGCTGTTCAATAATGATCTCTCTTAAACTGCATGCATGGAGTGATAAATGAGACAAATATCTCAATTCGGAAGAGAGTGATTGTACTATCGGTGACTTGACATCCTTTAATACCAAAGTATGAAGACCTAAAGGAAGCCTTGGGAGAGATTGAGGATGATCACAACGTAATGAAAATGACGAAAGCTGAGGAGGCAATATGAGAGATCGAGGATCATCACAACATATGGAAAAATATGAAAGCTGAGGAGGCAGTGTAAGAGATTGAGGATCATCACTAGAAGATATCCATAATATTGAAAGCTTAGGAGGCCATTTCATGTCCATATTTATACTACCATCGTACTTCAACCTTTCAAGATTCTCCAACATCCCAATGGCCTTTGGTAGCTCTCTTATCTTACTTCGGCTCATGTCTAAAAAATTTAGCATTTTAAGGTATCCGATAGAATCAGGCATTTCGGTAATCTCTAAATTTGATAAGCCTAAGTAAAGCAAAGATTTCAGTCCTCCAATGGAGTTTGGTAGCACCGTTACCTGAGTGCTTGCTAGGTCCATCATCTCCAAGCTTTTGAGATCTCCAATAGAATTTGGTAACTCTCTTATCTTGCTAAGATTCATTTCTAAGGAATTCAATCTTTTAAGATATCCAATAGATGCAGGCAACGCAGTAATCTTTGTATTGGACAAGCCTAAGTATATTAATGACTCTAGTCCTCCAATAGTGTTTGGTAGCTCCCTTATTTGAGTCTTCTTTAGGTCCAATTCCTCCAAGCTTTTGAGATCTCCAATATAATTGGGTAACGCTCTTATCTTGCTTGAAGGCATTAATAAGCGCTTCAATGATTCTAGTCCTCCAATGGAGTTTGGTAGACTCCTTATTCTAGTGAATCCGAGGTGCATTTTCTCCATCATTTTGAGATCACCAATAGAATAAGGTAACTCTCTAATTCTTGTGTCGAACAAATCCAATTCGAGGAGCAATCTCAATTTCCCAATAGAATCTGGAAGTTTTCTAAGCCGATCACAACGCACCAACGACAGGCATGCCAAGCCCACCATCTCTCCAATAGATGGATGAAGCTCTCGCATGGACAGGCCTTCTAGCTTTAGAGTTGACAAGTTCTTTAGACGGAATATTGCAAGAGGCACTACGCACAAGTCAAAATGGGGGCTTCTAGACAACTTTGACTGTTGCATTCCGGCTGCAATTATTTCCAAGCGCTTTAGGCGCTCTAGCTTACCAATAGAGGTACCGATTTGTGGCGACTCTGGACAATGTTCAGCAAAAACCAATATCCTCAACTTTAGGCATGTTGAGAAGTCAGGAGTTGTCGAGAGATAGCATCTCATGAGATGTATAACTTGCAAGTCACTATTTTCCTACGAAACAAATTACAATTAGAAAAGTAAGGCAAGGTAAATGACAACAAACATATATTTGTGATGTGAAACCATACCAAGCATGGGCCCCATCCATTCCAGTTTTTAGGAATTTTGCTGTTCGAAAGCTTGAGCACAACTAAGTTTCGTAAACATAGATTGATCGCCCGGAAGTGTGAAGGGCAACGATGCCAAGAGAGCCATTTTAAATTCAAGAAAAGATTCTTAAAGTCTCCCACCAAGTTTCCCCCTTCTAATTCCAACAACCTTAAGTTAGGCATCCTTGAAAAGCCTTCACTTGTAAAGTTGTGATCTTCGAAAGTCCAGTTAGTTTGAGAGCTATGATGTTCTCTCGTTCCCGACAACATGAAAAGCATAAGTGAGCTTTCCTGCTAAGAAAAAAAAGGAATGCATTCCGTGAGTAAATATTGCATAGACTTGTTCTATAAGTAAAGCATTATTGTTTGCTTCTACTTTCATATTGTAAATGTAAGCTTTTTTTACTACCTTCAGTCACTCAAAATTAATAAATTTAGTTTTCTGCAATGTGCAAAGCAAAAGAACACATTCAAAAACATACTCTAATCGAGCTAATGTTCCCTTGATCAAGAAGATGGTAACTGTGAATGAAATTTACCATTCTAGTCTTCATTACTTCCAACGCAATCTTGGGTTGCCAAAGTCTACCACGTTTCCCAGGAACTTTGAGGTCTTCTCGTCGAACAATTTCTCTTCCAAGGTCTCTAAGCAAGTCGTGCATCAACAGTCTATCATCAACATCGATTTTTATCAAAGACTTACGAATAAGGACACCGATCTCAATCTTTGGGTAAAAGTCCAATGCTTTCCACATATAATATGGATAGATTCTTTCTTCACCAACGTAAAAACAAGCAATATCAAGAAAAATTTCTCTCTGTTCTTCACTTAGCATTTCAACACTAATCTTTAATATCTCAAAGATATGTTGATGGAGAGCTGACTGTAATTTCTTCAACGTTTCTTTCCATATTGGTTTGCTTTCACGATAAAGAGAACAACCAATAACTTCGAGAGCCAAAGGAAGCCCACCAGTCATGTGAGTAATATTACAAGAAATATCATCATAGTCATGTGGAGGGTAATCCATTTTGAAAGCGTGCTTGCTGAAAAGTTGAAGGGCATGGTGATAATGCAACTCTGTCATTTGATAAAGTTTGTACTCTTCGATCGCTAGATTGTTGATGTCCCTTGTTGTAATAATGATTCTACTCCCCGAACCAAACCAATCACCCTTTGCTGCAAGCATAGAGAGTTGGGCCCGCTCATCTATATCATCAAGAACAATAAGGACTTTCTTGTGGCGAAATCTCCATTTAATGCGGTTAATCCCTTCATCGGAGTCAAAAATCTCCACTAGTTTGGAGTAGAGAATTTCTGACAATAATTGCTTTTGTAATTGGACAATTTTGCCATCCTTTATAGCCTTTCGAACACCCGAAAGGAAGCTGTACCCATCAAACCGAACAGAAATTTGGTTAAAGACGACTTTGGCAAGAGTCGTCTTACCGATGCCCCCCATGCCATGGATTACTAGATAGCGTACATCAGGAGAACCTTCATCTAATAGGTGCATGACATCTTCAACACGATCGTGAATTCCAACTAAATGATCGGGTAGAATTTTTTCTCTTTTATTCAGTTTGATCAAAACTTCAGTGACGATTGATCTAATGAGTTCACCGTGGCTGTCATATTTGATACGAAAGGGTTTAGTAAGATCTATCGCAGAAAGAATATTAACATATCAAGGTTAGAAATATTAGAAGTTAAACACAAACCAGCTAAGGGAGAGGGGGTGGAGACGAGGCGACGGCCCCCTCCCAAAAAAATTTTCTACATATACTCTACGGATAAGTAGGAAAAAGTCAATTGTAAGTAAATTGGAAAAAGAAATATTAATTTTACAAAAGCTCTAACTCTTTTTACAAGGAAAAAATATATCAATCAAAATCCATGTGAATGTACTTAAAATGAGTTGCAATTATATAAGTTTATAAATGTTAAACTTTACAAAAGATGCTTCCTCGTCCATAAATTGTAAAAATAGAAAGCCGTGGACTTTCTTCCTTCAAATATGCAAAGGATTTGTTTATTCCTTTTTGATTGCTCAAATATGGTGAGTTCTCTGTTTTTCTAGTTTTCCATTGTTTAAAATAGTAATAGCTAGAACAATTGATTTCTTATTTCAAATCCTAGACAAATTGGATTTTGAAGTTAAGAATAAGTATTTCTAGTCTATCTAAAAGATGCCAATGAAATAATTAATTCAAAATTGATTTATCGAGTCTTTCTAGAGAAATTATCTAGTTTTGACAAGAATTGACTGTTATTTGATTGAGTGGATGTGTAGTTAGTAGTAATTAAATATGTGTGAATTGAGTGATAATTTGATGAAAGAGAGAGCAATGGGTAGTTTTAACTTTTGATGCCAGGATGAGTATTATTAATATCAATTAAATATTAAATCAACGAAAAATGAAAAAAAATACTAGAACCTTACCCTGTATCTTTGAGATCCCATCCTTTGATACGAGCGACCTCCATCAGAGCCTCCTTCCATTGCTGCACTAGATTGCTGCCGAACTTCTGCTCATGTTTTTGCAAAGCATCGTGGTATAGCTCGGTTTTGAGTTTGACATCGTCAGGATCCACATCGAAGAAGATCGGTAGGATCATTGCGTTGTCATCTCTATTTCTTGAGCAGTCCAGCCTGAATGCAAGCTCGCGAAGACACCACGGACTAGACGCGTAATTTTTAGAGAAGATGGGCATAAAGATTGTGGAGTTCTTAATCGCACGCTCTAGTTCGCCTTTGATCACTTCGCCTTTTCTAATCTCTTCGTCGTCTTTGAAAACACGAATCCCAGCTCCATCCATGGAGTGATAGAGGCAATCGGTAAAACTCCGACGAGTGTCGGGCCCTCTAAAATTTAAGAATACTTCAAATTCAGCCCCTAGTGGCAGCTCAACATCATCTCTATCGGTCATGACCGCCGCTTTTCCATGCGATGAGTCCCTTCTCTTCATCTTCAGGAGCCAAGGTATTATGAGGAGAGATGCAAGGGTAGTGTCTAATAATTGTGATTCCGGTGGATTTATGGACGAGCCAGATGAAGAAATCAGAATCCTTTATTTGATGTTGTTAGAGAAAGAGCCGAACAGAGAGAGAGAAGAGAGAGAAAGCAAACTCACGCCGGCGAGACGAAGCCACGCAACGGACCACCGCGACGGCAAGAGACGGCGAGAGAGAGCAGCCGCCACTGTTGCGATGGATCGTAGACGAGCAGGAGGAGGAGACGGATCAAGAGGAAGAGGAGAGGAAGGGGGTCATGCGGAGAGGAAGGTGGTCGTGCGGCGAGGAGGAGGAGGAGAAAGATCGAGAGGAAGAGGAGAGGAAGGGGGTCGAGCGGCGTGCGGCGAGCGGCGAGCGGCGAGAAGGAGGAGGAAAAGTTTCCTAGGGTTTTTATGAGGGAATAAAAAGTAATAAAAAATAAAATAAAATAAGGGGGGGGACGATGGAGGGAAATGGACGAAGGAAGTGGCGTGACTTTTGAGTTTTGGGGGAGGGAAGTGACAGGTTGATAGCCTGTCTATCATTGGTGGGGGAGGGAAAAATGTAAAATAAATTTGGGGTGGGGGAAATGGACGAAGGAAAAAAAGTGGTGGATTTTGGGGATTTGTTTTTTTTTTAATGGGAAACTCAAATAAATGAGAGTAACAAATAATTTCGAAAATAAAAGTATTGAATTTTGAATAATGATAAATTATGATTATTATAGAAATTTATGGATTTATTTAAATAAATTGATTATAATTTTTTATTAATTATTAGTTTCATCAATAACTTTTGTTAAAGGTAAAAACATGTTGCGCATTAACTATAAATATATTTTTCGAATTTTTAATGAATTGATTTATTAATATTATTAGTGTATTTATTATAGGCACTTTTTTAATTAATTATTTATTTATAAATTTGAATCAAATTAATTAAAAATAAAAATATTAATTTAATATACAACGTGTTGCAACGTGTCACGGAATTCTCTATTTTTTAGAAATGACGTGTCGACGTGCCGTGTCGTGTCGCGTGTTGGTGCTACATAGTTGACTACCAAGTCTCATTTCCCTCTTTTCTTAAGAGAGAATTATAGTAATGGGTGGGGACATCGTCGTAAGCATAGATATATAATTCGAATTTAAAAGGAATAAGGAGTCTGCGTGATAGAGATTCTTTTAAATTAACTTACAACAAGCAGCCAATCATGTGGGCACAAAAAAGTATCAATCTATGGAAAAAAAGAAGAAAAAAACATGAAATATAAGGGACCGATTAAATTGAAGAGACGCACTTCCATTCGCATTTTTTGTATTCAACGAGTGAGGACATTAACTGTCCATAATTAAATTAATATAGAGAAAGCATTCATTCATAGATTACATTCTATTTGATTAAGTAAATATGTTCTATTGAGGCTACATTTCCAATAAAAAAATTTAGGGAAAAATACCAAATACTTCTTTTCAAAGTAAAGATTTCTAAGATTAAAATTTCTTGTTGGACAAAGAGTTGAAGCCAAACATTTTGTAACAGGCATGAGAATCATATGGTAATGCCTAGAAACGGTAGAGAAAAAAAAATTATTTTCTTCCCCTCTTTTCAAAGTATCATCTTCTTTTTTTCCCCTCTTTGTGATGAGCCAAAAGTGTTGTTGTAAGTCTCGCATTGCTCATTTTCTTGGAAGGACCAAGAAAATTTCCTGCAATAGAAAATTAAATTGTATGCTAATCTAGTTAATAATATGAGTTTGATTGCACTTCAAAACAGAAAAGACATAATTTTGATTGGTTCCAGTTTCCGTTCAAAATTATTAAACTAAGAACTTTCCCTTAGGTCACAACTGGACAGAGGCTATTTAATTTAGAAAGTCAACAATGCACGGATGCTCTACTCCACGCACCACATGCATGCGCGGGAAAATTTCCAAAAATGACCCGAAGTACCTTATTTTTTCAAATAAAAATATGAAGTGGATTTCGTTTCAAATAGTGACCTGACGTGGCATTGGTTATTTCAAATAAAGGCCTAAAGTAGCTTTGGTTGTTTCAAATAATAACCTGACCTCGTCGGTCGCGCCGGTTAAATTTTCCGAACGATAAAGGGTATTTTCGTTATTTGCCATTTTCCCTTCTTCTTTTTTTTTCTGATTCTTCTTTTTCCTCTTTGTCGTGGCCGGCCAGCCACCAATGATGCCTACTAGGAGTGTCAAAAAAACCCGACCCGACCCGAACCGACCCAAACACGACCCGAACACAAAACAAGTTGAGTATGTGTTTCGGGTCTTAAAATTGTTCGGGTCACAGATACGGAACAAGTAAACAAATATGTTTCGGTTCGGGTCAGGGTCGAACAATGTTTCGACCCGAAACACGTTAATTCCAAATTCCAAACAAGCTGAGAAACACAAACACGTTCTGATCTTTTACCCCCGATCAGTCGAACAAGCTAAGAAACACAAACAAGTAAAGAAATCCCTCGTAGTCCTTGGCTCCGCCTTCTTCTCCGACGACTGCGCCTTCTCGTGGATTCCGCTGCCGCCCTCGATCGGCCGCGCGCCGCCGCCGCCTCGCGCCGCCCGTCGCCGTCGCCCCCGCCACCCCTCGTCTCAACGCCGGAACCCTAGCCGCCGCCGAATCAATCGATCGTCGCCGTCCGTCGCCGAAAACCCTTCCCCTTCCCCTTCCCATGTTAAGGGTCGAGCTGAAATTTTGACGTTTAGGGTTCGAGTTCTGTGGGAGCTGTTGTTCCTGGAGATTGGACAAGTCTTTGGCCGTGGAGGTACGCCATTCATGCTTCGTCTCTGCGCATAGCTTTTGCTTCTTGAATTCGCCACCATTTCTTGCTTTTTTTCCACCAATGGCTCCGCCTCTTGGGTCGAGTCCACTCAGTCCGGACAGCAGACGGACTCGGCTCGTACCCATCTGTGCGCGCCGAGTTCCCCTCTCGTTCCGTCCTCAGTTCGGGTTCTTGGGTGCGTCGTAGATCGGTTCCTTTGCTCGAAACGCGATTCTCTCGCGATTGCGATCGAGCGGACGATAGTCATGCAAATGTTCAATTAGATTGCATTGTTGAGTTTAGAGATGTTATTTGAGATCAAGATCGTCTATTATCTGTATTTTAGTATGAATAAGTCCAAGTCTCTAACTCATTAGCTTTCTTCATTCAATAAACATGATTGGTTCTTCATAAACCATAAATATCTTTTTTCTGTTCCAGCTTCAACTCAACTCTATTTTAGCCCTGTTTTTGTTCTTTATGCGATCTGTCGCTTCTCCAACTAAGTCAACTGGTATAGGAGTTCTTGTTAGAGTTATTCCTACATCATGTCAGGAGCTTAATATTTGTACTGGGGCTCAATCCATGTGTATCGAGAGTGAGTACTAAGAGATTCCACCGTGTGAAATAGCTTGCAAAAATCAGCAACATTTACTGACTTTGATCTTGCTGATAATAGGACAGGCAAGCTAATTGAAACATCCTGCTAGATCATGAATCAAAATAGCACAAAAATGCACAGAAGAGAGCCGCCTATAGGAAATAATGGAACTTTAAGAATACCGCCATGCACGCTAGTCAAGAATACCACTTCCCCTCTGCTTAATGTACGATTAATGTGCTTCCACAACGAAAGAAACATATAAAAGACATTCTACATACACAGTAGCAGTAGGAGAATATAGTCGAACGCTTTTTAGATATAAAATGCAAGAAAAATCAATAGAACCATTGGGGAGATAGGGTGAGTAGGTTAAGTTCTATTATGCATTCATCTGTAAAGTTTAAGAGAAATTTACAGATGTAAGTGTGGGTTTATAGTGTCTACAGATTTTAAGTTTTGGGTTGAGACAGGGTGAGTACTGAATCTTTCCCCAATCTGGTTGACCTTGCTGTGTTTGAACTGGTGCATGAAGCTTGTAATGGAGGGCATGCTTTGCACCATAATGTGCGCTTCCCTTATATGCTATAATGATGCAATACAATGTGTTTTATACATTGGAATTTTGTTCTATCACTAGATCTTTTATTGGCTTTGGTCATGACATAATATTGTCTTTCTGAGCAGAGACCAGCGACACACTTAAACTCCATCTCAAGGACATTGGGTTAGAATTTTCTTGGCAAAAATTGCACTTGCATCTGGAGTTTTAGCTTTCCTCTAGCTCTACACCTGTATCCAAGGGTATGTCTCTTTTAATCAGGTTCAGTAATGGCATTTCCAAGTCTTGGTTGAAAGCAATTCTTTGATGTCCATCCTTCCGTGGATTTATAGAAGATTGGTGTACAGCCATTTATCAAACTTTCGATGTCTTGTCTCTTCTATTTGTCTCAGCAAATATCTCTTCCTTTAGGAAAGAGTGAGAAAGATTATAGTTACATAATTATTTTCTTGTAATTTTTGCAGGCTAATGATAATTTGCACCCAGAATTGGAGGAAGATGTTCGAGAGGAATGTGTGAAACTTGGCCTGTGGATTCCGTAAAGGGAAAATTTAGAGCTCTATCGCCGTTTTGCCAAGAGTCAAGCACCTCCAGTAGAGGTAACCAGAACCAATGCTGCCGTTCCTGATGCAACATATGAAGTTTTGAGTGATGAACAGCTCGCTTTGTTAGTCCACACGTTATGGGTATTGGGTGGGCTGATGGAACTCCTATGAGATATCAATATGAAGATTTGTGTGAAAAAGATTTGAGGGCTTGTGGTTTTGTTGCTGCAGTGTATGGTAGTAATTCAATTCACAATTAGGGGGTAGTTGATGACTATGGAAACATGACTGTTGCATTTACTGTGAGGCCAAACTCAAAGCTTGCATGTTCTTCTCGATTGTGGGTCGGGGGTCCTGGGATATGATCTTGATTGCTGGTTCATGGAATAAATTCTCAGTTAAATCAGAGTTTAGAACATTTAAAATTAGTCTAGTTGGAGCTGTGTGCTTATCTGGTGTGGGTCTCTTTTTTCGTGGATTGGACCGCGGGACATATTGCATAGCGCGGCTAGTTCAGGTCTTTAAAAGGGAGAAAAATTTGCAAGATAGCATTTTTGGTTGTCCAAGCATATATAAGCAAGAAATCCCAATAACCAAGAGCTTCGTCCATATTCAATGGTATCGATTCTGCCATTAGATTGGCATTCAGAGCTCGCATTAAGCTTGATACGTGTTGAGGGATTTTCTAAATGGTAATACCTAGTTGAAAAACAAGCAAAACAAAATGAGCGATATTCTTAATTAAGGTAATCAGACTTTACAAAGACGCAGAAAAACAATAAATAAGAAAATGACTAAGTGTAACTCGTATTGGGTTAAAAATACTTACATTTTAAATGGAACAAATAGAAAAAAGAAAATCCAAGACTGGATGGGTTAGGTACCCATTATAAAAATAATTACATTTTAAATGAAGAAAAAAAAAGAAAAAAAAAAGAGGAAAACACATAAACCCGACCCGAACCGACCCGACCCGACCCGACCCGAATTTCCAATGTGAATCTAATGTGTTTCGGGTCGGGTCGGGTCGGGTCACAGCCCCTTATGTTTCGGGTCGGGTCGGGTAACATCAAAACCCGACTCGACCCGACCCGACCCATTTACACCCCTAATGCCCACAAAGGGCTAGGCGAGGGCCACCTACGCCAGCCATAGGAGAGGCGACCCTCGCCCAAGGCTATCCGCAAGGTCGGCCCTCGCCGGCCCTAGGCAAGGTCGACCCTCGCCAGATCTGGAAAGGGTTGCCTCACCTGTGGCCAGTGACCAGCGAGAGCTGGGCGACCTCATCGGCCTTGCCTGCCCCAAACAAGGGCTTGACCACCCTCGCCAGCAACCGGCAAGGGTTCCCAACCTTCGTTGGTCGTGAGTGAGGCCACCCTCGCAAAATCTAGCGAGGGTCGGCCTCGGGCGAGGCCCAAGCGAGAGCTCAACCACCCTCGCCAGTGGGCGACCACCCTCGGTGGCCCTTACTAGCGGCCGGTTTGGCGAAGTTCGGCCTTACTTAGGGTGTCGCAACCTAATTTTCGGGTGCACCATCTAAAACTAAGTTAATGGACTATTAAGTCTTTAAACTTAACTCGGATTCTCCCAAACCCATACCAATTCGCGACTTAGGTTCAAGTTTTTAACATGCAAATGGATTTATTTAAGAGTTGTCACTAATCAGTTTATGGTAAGTCGATTAGATATCTAAGTAAAGTAATGGGAGAATTATTTTACTCCTACGAACCGAAGACTAAGGGTACGGAGACTTGATTACATTAGACTTCTCTAATGCCTTTCGGTACCATTCTTTTATTTTTAAAAATGTTTTTTGTAGGCAGCTAAGATTATTTTAACCTAAATTACTATCATGCAAAAGGGTGATCACACGGATGCTCGATCACTAGTAAACAATCAAAGACTTCTATTAAAAGAAATAAACACCCAAAGCATTTTTTAGGTTTTCTTTTATCTTGAAATCGAAACGCGCATTTTAACTTCATGACCTAACTTTATTAACAAGCAAATTCTTATTATGCACCTATTATGCAGACTAATTAACATGCACCTAATATTTTTTTGTATTTTTTATTGAAATTCGGAATTAATAAAAACCCTAATTAAACTATCTAAAATGAATAATTTTCTAATTTATTTTAGGGATTAAACTGATTTAAACCCTATCCTATCTTAGAAAACTATCTCTTAAAAAAACAATCATAATCTATTCCAAAAAAAAAAAAATCTAAAAGTGCAATCCTAATAAATGTAATTCTAAAAAATGCAATCCTAATTTACTAAACTCACATGCTCTGATGCAAGATTTTGATTTTGATTTTGATTTTGATATTTTTTAGTATTTTTCCAAGACAAGTAATTATCAAATAAACCTTACATCTACACAATCAAGATATTCAACAAATAAAGAATTAAAATAATCGAAAAAATAACATGTTATCTCACAGGTTAATAAATCAGTTATTATCAAATAAACCTTACATCTACCCCGATTACTGATTATTATAACAACATCAAAAGAATGCCGATCCAAAGAATCCCTCACAAGTTAATATCAATAGCAATACAGGGTACTCCAGATTGACAAGCTTGTTGCTCATGAGTTTCATATGGCAAAACATGACTCCAAGGCCAACAACTGATTTATTAGCCAATTTTTAAATAACAAATTATCATTGTAATCAACCAGTGGCCTATTAATTGAGTCAAATCAGAGAACCAAATATCTAAAAATTCAACAGTAGATATTATTTGCTTTGCATAAATATTGCCATACTCCCTTACCATAAAAAATATTTAACTCGATAGACATTAATAAGTGACCAGATGAGTTTATGTACAATATGCAGTAACTTAATTGACATGCATTACCCACATTCAACAGATGTGTTAATCAGTACAATCAGTTTGATCACGAGTTCTTAAGTTGTCCATCATTCAAAGATTACCAGTGTGTAAAGAAGTATACTTGAGTAACAAAAATTTCATAATCTTTACTGTTTCTTATCAGCTCAATACATAGCTTAAATACAATCTCATACGAATTGTATCTCATTAAGCCAGCTTCAGTTCACAATAAAGTTTGATTTTTATTTATGGATCACACCTTTATAATGATTGTGTGATAACATACTAGTAACTCATCACCTGTATTTCCAAAATCACATAAAATACAAGAAAAATACGCAAAAATACACTAAAAATACACGTATTTAGGATTCCGTATGTATTTTCACATACATAAAATTATCAAACATGTAAAATAAATATACCACGAGATAGGAAATCACCATACGAGTCCAACGCCGCAAACCACGCGCCAATCGGACGCTCCACGCGCCTCCCAAGTGCGCGGCGCGTGGAGCTCACGCGTGACGCGCGTTCGACGCCCAGGCGGCGCGTGTCCGCGCGTGGGGGCGCGTGCGGCCTCCTCCAGCGACGTGCCGCCGACCGTCTTGCTCGTCTCGTCGAGCCCAGTCCGAATTTGTGATTTAATTTTATTTTTATTGAATAAAAAATCTCGAAAATCACAAATTAGGGCAAAAACTTTATGCGTTCAAGTTCTAGGGTTACGGTTGCTCTGATACCACATGTTGGACGCAAATTGCGCAACCCCAAGATCTCCATAACCAGAACAAGAACATGCATAATTGAGTAGAAAGATTAATGCACCTGTTTTGGGATCCATCGAACATAAAGCGGAAGTAGAAAAAGGATTACCCACATATATCAAGGGGATCCACGCATTAAGTCATTCTCCTCTATTGCCCTCCGTATCACTGGCTCAATGAGGCGACCCCTCATGTTTAGCGTTAGGTAAACGCCCCTTAGGTGAGGATACATGTGAAAATTAGGGTTAGAGGAGAGACTTGAGCACTATTTATAGAGTTTCCAGCCAGTCCCCCTCATTATGGGCCAGCTTCGGCCCACACTACCCATATTAGACTAATTAAGAAACCTTCTATCTCACTTAGACCAAACCCGTAAAACGGTAAACATTAAACGGTAAATTACAATATCAATTAATATAGTTCACATCAGGAAAACTCTTACATTCCGCCCTTGCATGTCTGGCCAAATTCCGAGCTGCGCTGTTGGGCCACAAGTCAGTTCGATTTAGCACTTCTTCCTGGTTCGTTTCCTTGCATGTTACCTTTAGCAACATCTGCGATGTAATGAATGAATGAGTTCAGCAAGTGCGAGGCATCTGGTAGTTACCTATTCTACTTGGTTACAAACTAGTTAAACGACTTTTGTTACTGTTCTTTTTTGTGGCAGATGGACTCTGACAAATAGAATGAGTCTGAGTGCATAACCGCTCTATGCTCCAGATTAGGTCGTTTGACTACTGAGCAACAAATCGAAGTCTGGGACGACTCTCCTGTTCCTGAAAAAATAGAAGAATGTCGATTAACTTTGATAGGGAGAATTATGTACAACCCTTCAATCAATTTCCCAGCGTTTCAGAGTACATTAAAAAGAGCGTGGAGGACTGAACAAGTGGACATCTCACAACATGAGGCTGGGCTATATGTTGCGAAATTCCATTCACAAGCCAAAAATTTTCTGATTGGACAAAAGGTTCAAACTAAACATTCTACAACAAATACAGAACTCGTATAGTAACACCCGGAAGAGGTAGCTTAAAAAAAAAAAAAAAAAACTCTCATGACAATTCGTTTCCCTCACACTATTTTCTTGCCTAAAATCATTTGCTAACTTATCCAAATATATTCCCTAATTGAACAATATGTTAATCTACTAGGTAGTTGACAACTCAATATCTTTTGTATTCTATAGTGTCAACTAAATAATAAAGATTCTCAAAGTACAATATATATGCTCTAGGCACACAAGGCGTTTTGATTGTTTGTTGATTGAGTCTTTAACATTTTATTTAGTAAATTGACTCCTAAATATTTTTGGAAAATCTGCAATTCAATCCTAATCTCCCTACCAGTGACATTTACCTATCACAAAATAATGTCCTTTTAGGTTTTCACAAAATTGAACATTGTTTTAACAATAATCAAGGTATAAAGCACATAAATTTCGTCGATAATTGGGGGAGAAACTTGATTATGAGATTTCATTGAAAAATAGAATTGAAGTTTTCTTCTTAACTTTATGTGACTCAAGAAAAATGTCGTAAAATTTAGGCTTTATTTTTTAATTAATTTTCATAAACAAATTCTCTACTAAATGAAAGATTCATATGCTTTATTTCTAATTTGGTTAAAATGATACTTCATTTACGGGAAAATTGTCCAAAAATCCTAAACCTATTATACTTTTACTAATTCAATCTTAAAAATTTCAATTTTATAAGTTGAGCCCCAAACTTGTTCACTTTTTGTTAATTGAGTCCATCGACCAATTTTGACTAAAAATCATTAACATGGACACTAGTATGGCATGGTATTGACGTTGCCATTTTTTAATAATATTTATTATTTTTCTAATTTTTGTATTTTTTTTCTTTTCTTTTCTTCTTTTCCTCCTTTTTTTTTTTACACTATGGCTAGGGAGGGTCATCAAGCCCTTGTCAACCATGGGCAAGGCAACCTTACCCAAATCCGGGTGAGGCCGCCTTCACTGGGTGTGACTAGCGAGGCTAGCCTCACCCAAACTTGGGCAAGGGTCACAAGAAGCCTATCGTCAACAAGGGTGTCATGGCCCTCACTAGCGACCAGCAAGGCTTGGTAACCCTTGTCAGCCATTATAACTAATAATAATAATAATAATAAAGGAAAAATAAATAAATTAATAACTTAATCAATTCCAAAAAAGATCAAAATATTCCAAAGTGTACATGTTAGTGTATTCCAGCCAAAGTTAACCAAATGGACTTAAGTAGTAAATTGTGAAAATATTTAAAACTCAATTGACAAAATAAAAGATTTAGAATTCAATTAACAAAATTACAACATGTTTAGGACTTTTGGATGATTTTTTCTTCATTTCATAATCACCCATAGAGTATAACCATCCAGTTACTAAGGTCACCAACACTGATATTGGCACTTTTAGCTTGTTTATTAAGTTATTTGAGACTTAATTGACTAAAAATAAAACATTTAGAACTTAAGTAATCAACCATCAAAAGAGTAGGACTTTTATTACACTTATTGTCGCATGACTAGTTGTGATTAACTCAAAGAAGAAAAGTAATTCTCCAGATGTACTATCCGTTCTATCTACAATTCCCTTGTTTGTTTAGTTATTACTTATTTAGATGATGTAAAAAAAAAAAAAAACCACACACACACACACACATAAATTGAGCTAAAAAAGTTAATAGTTTTAATTTCAATTTCACTATAGCAACAAGTTTGATCTAGCTATAAATGACATAAGTCTGAATCTGATGTCATGCATTTGTCATGTGATATTAATTTATAGGTATTTCATTATGTAGTTCTGGAGAGGAGAAAAATATAGTGTATTGATTTTTATTTAGTCCGGCAGATTCTTTTCCCTTTCAGAGTCAGGCAAAGTTGAATGGACTTATGGGTACTTTGAATATGCATGCTTGGACCATCGGGTATTAATTTATGACATCATTCCGTGCAAATCACACTATATCAACTATTATCTACATTCTAATTTTCTTTCACAGAGTGTACTCTATATGGTTATTATTTCGGTAGCCTAAGAAAAGCCCGGATGTAGTGCTCCCATCATTGCATAAAACAAGTCATTTTTTTCAACTATTACTTTTACGGTTTGACCTAGTAAATACAATTTGGAGAGAGCCTTCACATGATATCGATCTGTTGAAACTTAAGAGATCACGTCTTGAGAAAATGCCATCAGATCTTGGTGATTCGATCTTGATATCAATAGTTCTGTAATTTTCTCAATCTAATGGTGTCAGTTGAAAGTAGGAGCCATGGGTATTTCATGTCGTCGAAAATCACATCAAGGGATCTAAAATCACAAGTCAAAATCGGCTATAAGAACAAATAAGAATTAAATGAAAGGGGTAGGTCTCCACCCAGACAAACTTCTGAATTGATTTTGAGCACCAATGATTGGGATGATCTTTAACTGAACTAGGGCAGACTCGGCCATGATAAATTCACTTCGCTTTTAGTTTGACAAAAGATGGATTCAAGTTCGTTTGATACAAGAACCTGCGACGGAATAAATCCTAACCGATCGTGTTTTTGGAAACTTGGCATGACAAGCTTTCTATTGTCAGGATAATCACGATAATTTGATATTAGGCGTTCTATCCATTTTTCAGACACCGACAATAGATCCGCCCTCTCTCTCTCTCTCTCATGCCGCTTACTATACCTGAGAAAAAGTGAGAAATTATCTTTTATATGATAAAACAACCTTCGACCGTGAGCGAGATATTGTCATATTTGTGGGATCTAATCCTAATTAAAGGTCGTATGGCCATCTTCCATCTACAACCCATGAGCAAGAGATTCTCGAGAAGCACCCTGCGCAAACTCATACCAAAATGTTTAAACAACAAGCTTAATCGATTCAAAAACAAGTACTCTCGTAATAGCAAGACCAGAATTAAGAGTTGCTAAGTGCATCTTTTGAGCAACTATCATATTCGCATGGATCAAGTGTCACTCAAACGACACAAATTCAGTATGGGATATTAGACCAAGCAAAAATCTTTTGTCTCATGCAGGAACTCACAGATCTCAAGCAGGGGAATATGTCCATCACAGCGGTTTACAACAAACTCTCATCGCTTTGGAACGAGCTCAAGGCCGCGGAAGAAAAACTCGAGGGACCTCCAGAAACTCTTAGGCAGTACATATCCATGAAGGAGAGGGAGAAATCCACTCGATTTCTTTTAATTTTGAACAAAACATACCTAACATTTCATTCGCAGATCCTAGCGATGGATCTCGTGCCGCCCCTCGGCCGGATTTTCTAGTTGGTCGTCCAAGAAGAGAGCCAGTGGCTCACAACTCCAGAGTAGACGCTCTCGCTCTTCGCGGAGAACGCCGCGGGAGAGAATCAGGGGCGAAAACCCTAGCCCGGGAGAGAGAAAATCACGAGGGGCTAGGGTTCGCAACAGGCGACGGAACCCTTAAAAGGGAAGGAGGCTACAGCCCGGATTTAATCCTTCGATCTGACGGCTTGGATTTCTTGCGGAGATCTGACAGCCCTGATTACCTCCGACGATCTGACAGTCTGCAAGGAGTCAATCTGTCCGTTGCATCGGATGGTGGATTTAATTCCCCAATTAAAGCATCTAACGGCCAGATTTTTTCTGCATCAATAAGGAATTTCAGCCAAAATTCAAGGGGGAGAGGTAAATTATACTATGAACATTGCAAACGTCCACATCATACCATAGATAATTGCTGGAAATTACATGAAAAGCCAGGAGAAAAAGGAAAAAAGAAAGAGTATTTTGCAGCTTACCAGGTGACTAAACCTACTGGACCAAGTAGTGACTGACCAATTACTTATGGGCAATATCAGCAATTGATGCAGGCACTACAGAAAGCAGACATTGGAAATAAACGAGGAAGTTTCTTAGGTATATCCCACTGCCTGATCAATTCTATTTCAAAAAGGGCATGGATAGTTGACTTAGGAGCAAGTGATCATATCATTTGTGATATAAGTTTTTTTTTTCAAAAATGCATAGGAAATTTGAAACACCTATTTCTGTGCAACTTCCAAATGGAAACATTACTCATGTCACATTGATAGGGACTGTTCAACTAAGCTCTTAAATTGTCCTACAAAATGTCCTTTATGTTCCACAATTTCAGTTCAATCTCATTTTTGTGTCCAAAGTCTACAAGGAAAATTCCTGTCAAATACTCTTCGATGCTGATACATGTTTTTTCAGGCCCTTTCGAATCTTAAAACTGATGGGCTTGGGTAGTCTTTCTGAAAGTTTATATTTCTGGACCAAGTATTCCAAGTCATTTTGATTTGAATTCATTTCCTTTCAATAAGTTGTCATTGTATAATGTCATTGCTAATGATAAAGATTTTCTTTTACATTCAAGAATGGGACATAGTGCCTTCTTTCCATACTCTAATGTCATATTTGTCCTCTCGCAAAACAATCTTGCACACCTTTCCCTTCGAATGCAAAACGTTCCACTACCATCCTTTCTTTAATTCATGTGGATGTCTGGGGACTGTATCACATAGCACATCGTGATGGTTCACAATATTTTCTCACAATTGTGGATGATCACTCTCGGGCCACATGGGTATTCCTGATGCAGTCAAAAGCTCAAGTTCCATCTCATTTGAAAACATTCATCACCCTAACTAAAAATCAAATTGGGAAATCAATCCAACGAATACAAACTGACAATGGGAAGGAATTTTTAGTCATGACTACATATCACTTTTCTTGTCTCATGGCATTCTACATGAAAGCTCCTGTATTTATACTCCACAACAAAATGAAGTAGTGGAACGTAAACATCGTCACTTGCTGGAAGTTGCACGAGCTTTGAAGTTTCAGGGATCCATTACAGCGATATATTGGGGAGATTGTGTCCTTACTGCAGCCTATCTCATCAACCGCATGCCTACTCAGATATTAGCTGGTAAATCACCCTTTGAATTACTTTATGGAATAAAAAAACCAACAGTAGATCATCTACGAGTTTTCGGTTGTCTATGTTATACTACAACTATGGGACCTCGGGACAAAATGAGTCCACGTGCTAGGAGGTGCATTTTCATGGGTTACCCTAACCTACAGAAGGGCTATTATGTTCTCGATCCATCAACAGGAGAATTATGTGTGAGCAGGGATGTCATTTTTCACGAAACTATCTTTCCCTTTCGTGAGTCTACAGAGAATTTGGATGTCTCAAACAATTCTCATCGCTCCTCAATTGAGGACAATATATCTCCTGAATATTTTCTCGCAACATCACCAAGACAGGTCATTTTATCCTCCTCATTTGATCGGCCACCTCAAACGGCAACATTGGAAATTGTACCTATTGTTCCATTAAATATTGAGAAAGATTCTAGTGAACAGACATAAAACAATGCTGCGGAGATATCTCCCCCTCCACCGCCAACGGATCATCCATGGCGTTCGGGTCGAGCTACGAGACCACCAACGTGGACCAAAGACTATGTCTATGCCTCACTTAATGGACCAGGTATTAACTATCCAATATCTTCTTATGTCTCCTTTGAAAAGCTTTCGTCGGAGCATAGATGTTGCATTAGTCGTATATCAAATGAGAAAGAACCGTCTAGTTATGATGAGGCATCCAAAGACCCACGGTGGCAAAAGGCCATGGAAGTAGAATTACAGGCATTGACTGATAATCACACATGGGAGATAGTTCATCTGCCCCCTAATAGGAAATCCATAGGATACAAATGGGTCTATAAAGTAAAGTATAGAGCTGATGGATCCATTGAACGATACAAAGCTTGATTGATGGCGAAGGGATATACATAACGAGAATGTTTCGACTATCATGAAACTTTTTCTCCAGTTGCTAAAGATGTCACCGTCCACTCATTCTTATCAGTTGCAGCAATCCATGATTGGCCGTTACACCAAATGGACGTCCACAACGCTTTTCTTCATGGTGATCTGGATGAAGAAATTTACATGGATATTCCTCAGGGCTTACGGAGACAGGGGGAGAATAAAATATGTCATCTCCGCAAATCCCTTTATGGGCTGAAACAAACTTCCAGACAATGGTATGCTAAATTTGCCAACGCTCTCACCAGTGCAAACTTCAAACAATCCAAGTATGATTATGCCTTGTTTACATGGACCAAAGGTACGTCATCTATTTACTTGATGATTTATGTAGATGACATTCTTATAATGGGAAATGATGAAGCTGCAATAGAGAGCCTTAAAAAATATTTGCATACCACATTTCATATAAAAGATCTGGGAGCACCAAAATATTTTCTTGGGATTGAGATTGCTCGATCTCACCAAGGAATTTCCCTCAATCAGAGGAAATTTGTATTGGAGATTATATCAGAGGTTGGTTTATCAAGATGCAAGCCAGTGGTTATTCCAATCGAGCAGAATACCAGATTGACTACAGCAGACCATACTGGAGGAACATCTCAGGATGATCCTATATTACAGGATCCGACAAGTTATTAGAAGCTCATTGGAAAACTTATATGCCTGACTATGACCAGACCTGATATATTATATGCAGTGCAGAACCTCAGTCAGTTTATGCACAAACCGAAGGAATCCCACATGAATGTCGCTCTAAAGGTTGTGAAGTATTTGAAGGGATGTCCAGGACTCGTGATACTTCTATCTAGAAGATGCAACATGGAAATGACAGCATACTGCGATGCAGATTATGCAACGTGCCCTATGAGTCGAAGATCCATAACTGGCTTTTGCATTAAGCTGGGAGATTCTCTTCTTTCATGAAAAACCAAGAAGCAAGCAACAGTTTCTCTATCCTCAGCTGAAGCAGAATATCAGGCCATGGCAAAAATCACATGTGAGATTGTGTGGATATGAGGTTTACTTGGTGACCTCGGAGTACAGCTGAAAGGTCCGACGAAGTTATTATGTGACAACGAATCGGCTCTGAAGCTTGCGGCGAATCCTGTAATGCACGAAAGGACTAAGCACATAGAAGTAGATTGTCATTTCACTCAAGAGAAGATTCAAGAAGGGACAATCGATACAAGAGGGATTGGAATTGCTAAACAACCTGCAGATGTGTTCACCAAAACCCTATGTCAAAGACAACATGCATATCTATTGAGCAAGCTAGGTGTCTTGGACATTTACAAGCCACCATCTTGAGGGGGAGTGTTGGAAGATATGCAGAAGATCCTAGAAATATACCGGGAAATTGATTGATCCGTTTTTGATTATAGAGAATCAATCTAAATATTAGATTGTTTTGTAAAATATTACATTGCCTTTTCTATGTGTACATCTTGTAATATAATTGCTAAAGTCCTGTACATTGATTACAAGTCAGAAATACACAAAAAAAAACTTCTCTCCAAAATTCGTCTTCCTCTTCCTTTCCCCGTCCGTTCCTTGCTTCGGTTTTTGACACCTCCGTAGGTGATGTGGGACAAGAGACGTGTCCCCTCCTTGCACACATCCAAAGACCAAGGCACAGACACACCACCATCTCTCCTTCCCGTGCACCACCGCTTGGGCCGTCACAACGAGTAATAAAGAAACTCAAGGAAAATAAAAGTTTTATTACTATTTAGGATAATCGCAGTGGACGGTTCCGTTCAGCTGGGCTTGAGCAGCATTCCACTCATTAGAAGATTTGAAAGGAATATGTGGTGCCGTGTGATGGACCATTGTGAAAGTACTCATCTAAAAACAAGGAGCAGATTGTTCTTCTCATTCAGCAAATGTGGACAGCTTCACTTGAACAGCCAGGGCAACCAAATTAATAGAGCAAAGAAGCTTGAAGTGAAAGCTCTTAATAATACAATTCGTGATTTTTCAGACAATCCAAATCCTAAGATTGAGGTATTCAAGGTCCTCAGCTGCACTTGGCAATAATGACTGACTATGAGCAACTTCTGACCATATATCCTGAATGATCAAAAGATACAAAAAGATGAGAGACCACTAGATTCTTTTGAAGGCTTTCTTTATTATGACTAAGGGGACTACTTGTCGACGAATTATCGGTGTCTTCAGTGAAGAAGGGCAAGAAGCATACATTAATGCAGTTGGAAAAGGATCATTACCCAAAAGTGATAGCCCAACCATGGTATCAACCAGAACATAATCCACCCCCAAATTGCCAGCCTTGTAATTGATCAACGGCCCCCCAATCCCCATAAATGCAAAAATACAAGCCAAACTGATCTCCACCCTTTTTGACTTCGTTTGGTCTGAACTTGTTCAGGTCAAAGTGCCGAATCAACCTAGCAGGGCATTTAGTCAGATTAAGATCAACGCATTTACATGAAAAGACCACAGATGAGAATTAATTTAATAAATCACCATCAATTTGACATTTTGAATTTGAAGGCATGCAGGGCGAGAAACAAGCATCCAAATGGAAATGATCCTGCTTTTTAGTTTTGCACCTACCAACGAGCTAAGACATGTAAGGAAGGATTGGGCCACATCCATAAATAACTGCCTTGCGCAGAAAAGGAGTCAAACTCCTCTTTCCAAACAGGATGCCAAGCTGTATCTTCAGGCAGCCTATCAATTTACAAATAGAGAGGGGGGAAAACATTAGGATGGTTGCAAAAAGGTAGTCAAGGGTGATTAACCAGACAACTACAAGAATGTGATCATGTCAACCAAGGAGAATATTCTCACGAAAAGAAAAAAATGAAGCATGTGCCCAAAACATAACATTATAGACATGAAAGAGAACAAAACAATGAAATGAGATAGATATGTGTGTGTGTGTGTGTGTGTGTGTGTGTGTGCAAAGTGCAAACAATTGCCTTCATGCACATTTCCTCCCTATTTGCAAAGTGAAAACAAGTGCCTTTATATATGTAGATTAAGCACAGAGTAGACAGCCTTAAAATGGACCATTTGTTAAAAAACAACGGAAAATATACTGTCACAAGAGCTTTCTGCTCGTTGTTAAAGGACCACTACTCCTCTATTTCATTTGGATAGGAATTCAAAATGGATTATTCAATACAAAAACCTGAAGGGAGTGTCTTACAAATATGTTAGCTCTTGAATGATGCTTCCAATTGTTCCAAATTCTTCCAGATTTAGGTTTGATCAATTGAATAAACCTCACGCGCCATCCACATCCATGTCAGAATTCCTACATTCTTCGCAAGCTTTGTAGTTGTCGACAGACTCACCTAACATTGGGCATCGATGAACATAGGGATGACATGTCTTTGGTATATCAGGCAAACCTTGCAGTGATTCACAGTGAAAAAGGCGCAATATCTGCAACTTACGTAGTTTTGATAGATCTGGTAACATTTTTATGGTGCTGCAACTCTTAATTAATAATTCCATCAGCGATTTCACTTCTCCCAAATCTTGAATTTCGACTAGCTGGGAGCAATTCCACACTTTCAGCTCTTTGAGCTTCCCTAAGCTCGATAGACCCGATAACCTCACCAGCAATTCACACTCTGCCACAGTCAAATTCTGGAGACTTGCCAGCAGTTCAAACTCAATCTCTCTCGACCAACACCTAAAGAGCGTTAACTCAGACAAATATCTCAAATATCTCAAGTTGGAAAAGAATGGTTGTTCTATCGGCGACTTAACATCTCCTATTTCCAAACGACAAAGACTAAAAGGAAGCCTTGTGAGAGATCGAGGATCATCACAAGATATGCGAAGTGACCAAAGCTGAGGAGGCCATGTGATATCTGTACTTAGACTCCACTCCTCCCCTTTTGGTGACTCCCCCATCCACTTGGATGAAGTTTGTCCACGGGTGCCAAGCAAAGTCTCCGCTACGAAATATAAATGTTTTAAGGTAGCAGGAAGTTCTGGCAACCTTTCAAGCTTACGATTATCTCCTAAACGAAGTTCTCGAAGATGAGACAGCTGATTAATGGTTGTTGGCACTCTGCTCACCTTACTACCTGACAAGTCCAGCTCCTCCAAAAAGGATACTTGCCCGATTTCACTTGGGATTTCACCCTCAAGATTTCTACAACTGCCAGCTTTCAATACTTTAAGATTCTTCATGATCCCTATGGCCTTCGGTAGCTCTCTTATCTTACTCTCTGCTAGAACTAAGCACTCAAGCCTCTTAAGAAATCCAATAGAAGCAGGTAGTTCAGTAATCTCTGTACCCCGCAAATGTAACTCGAGCAATGATTCTAGTCCTCCAATGGAGTTTTGCAGCTCCATTATCTTAGTGAATCCCAGGTTCATTTTCTCCAACTTTTTGAGATCTCCAATAGAATCGGGTAACTCTGTGATTCCTGTGTCAAACAAATTCAATATTAGCAACGATCTCAATTTCCCAATGGAATCTGGAAGCTTTCTAAGCCGATGACAACCCTTTAAAGACAAGCTTGTCAAGCCCACGATCTCTCCAATAGATGAATGAAGCCCCTGTATACACTGTCCCTCTAACTTTAGACTTGACAAGCGCTTTAGACGCATATGGCAAAAGGCACAAAGAACATGTCAAAATGGAGGCTTGCGGACAACTTTGACAGCTGAACTTGGTCTGCGATTATTTCCAAGCGCTTTAGGTGCTCTAGCTTACTGATAGAGCTACCAGATTGTAGGGACTTTGGACAATGTTCATTAACAACTAGTATCTTCAAATCCAAGCACGTCGAGAAGTCAGGAAATGTCGAGAGATGGCATCTTATGAGATGTATTACTTTCAAGTTACAGTTCGCCTGCAAAACAAATGAAAATTAGAAAAGTAGGTAAAAGCAAATGGCAACAAGTGTACATATGCGACAGGATAACTTACCAAGCATGGGCTCCATCCATTCCAATTTTCTGGAATGTCACTGTCCAAAAGCTTGAGCACGACTAAGTTCCATAAATATAGATTGACCGCCTGCAAGTTTGAAGGACAACGACACCAAGAGAGCCATCTTAAACTTGAGAGAAGATTCTTAAAGTCTCCTACCAAGTTCCCCCCCTCTAACTCCAAAAACCTTAAGTTGGGCAGCCTCAAAAACTCTTCCCTTGTAAAGTTGTGATCTTGGGAAAGTCCAGTTAGTTTGAGTGCCATGATGTTCTCTGTTCCCTAACAACATGAAATGAAACAAGTGTTTCAACAGTGACAAAAGAGAACACATTCCGTGAGCACATATTGCATTGACTTGTTCACAGTGAAATAACTGTATGAGAGTTTGTATATTCTATTCAGCAAACCGTTTCTATTTTCAGATCGTAAATGTAAGCTATTTATAATTTTGGCTAGCTATAAATCATGATATAGCACATCCGGGAATTTACTCCAAACTTCAAGTTGATGTTTCCAGATCTAGAAGACAGTAGCTGTGAATTAAATTTACCTTTCTATTCTGCACTATGTCTAACCCAATCTTGGGACACCATAGTCTACTACGCTTCCCAGGAACTTTGATATCTTCTTGACGAACAATTTCTCTTCCAAGGTCTCTGAGTAGGTCATGCATCAACAGTCTATCATCAATGATCTTTATCAAAGACATACGGGTAAGGACAATAATATCACTTCCTGGGAAAAAATCCAACGCTTTCCACATGTAATGTGGATAAATTCTTTCTTCACCAATAAAGTAACATGCAATATCAAGAAAAATTTCTTTATGCCCCTCCTCTAGCATGTCAAAACTTATCTTTAATTTGTCAAGCACATCTTGATTGGGAACTACATCTAATTTCTTCGATGTGTCTTTCCAAAGTTGTTTGCTCTTACAATAAAGAGAGGAACCGATAACCTCAAGAGCCAAAGGAAGTCCACTAGCTTTGCGAATAATATCGTGAGAAATGTCATTGTAGTCCAGTAGAGGGGAATCCATTCTAAAAGCATGCTTACTAAAAAGCTGAAAAGCATTGTCATCGTCCATTTCCCTCATTTGATAGATTTTAAACTCTCCGACATGCATATGAACATTATTTTCTCGGTTTTGCTCTTCGGTTGGCAAAAAGTTTGTGTCCCTCGTTGTAATAATTATTCTGCTCCCTAGACCAAACCAATCACGCTTTTCTGCAAGTTTTGAGAGTTGTTCCCACTTATCTAGGTCATCAAGAACAATGAGAACCTTCTTGTCACGAAATCTCCTTTTGATTTGCTCAATCCCAGCATCAGAGTCAGATATCTCCACTGGTTTGAAGTTGAGAATTTCTGATAATAATTGTTTTTGCAATTGAACAATTTTTCCAGCCTTTGAAGCTTCTCGAACATTAGAAAGAAAGCTATACCCATGAAACCGACTAGAAATATGATTAAACACAACCTTGGCAAGAGTCGTCTTACCAATGCCCCCCATACCATGAACTACCAGATATTGTACATCAGGAGAACCTTCATCTAACAGGCGCACCACATCATCAACACGATCCTGGATTCCAACTAAATGATCGGGCAGATTTTTGTATCTTTTATTCAGCTTGATCAAAAGTTCGGCAACGATTAATCTAATGAGCTCACCTTGGCTGTCATATTCAAGACAAAGGGTCTAGTCAGAAAGATCGAAGGTAGAGTATTAACTTATCAAGTTCAGGAATGTTTTCAATCAAACACAAACCGGCCACAGAGGGAAGGGGACTCTGCAAATATATAGGAAAATAATCTATTATAAAAGAATCAACAGTTCTTTTGAATTCTTTGTTTCTGGGTATTATATTTCCTGTCAAAGAATTATTATTTTTATTTTGACATTATTTGTACGCCGTGTATGGCAATCTATGTTGTTTAGGTAAATTTTTCCATTCATATAAAAGTATTACTTAAATTACGATGAAGCCAATCATCAATTGAATATTTTAGCAAAAGAGTTCAACTGAAAAAATAACTTTTAGAATTCCACATACTTAAAACCAAGAGTCATCAAGGAAAAAAAAAAAAATATCTCTATTGTCCAGATTGTTCACTTAGGGAGTAAGTTTATTCACTACACTTGTGTGAAAGAATTATATTTCTCTCTATATTTCATCGATGACTTTGGCAGCCCCTGGACCTAAATCCTGGCTCCATCACTGACACAAACTAAATAAAGCCTCTTTTTGCTACAATAAAAGAGTGTCTTTCATTGGAGAGACGAGATCCTGTGACCTCTAATGTGTTGCGGCTGGTACGCCCAAATAGAATAGACAAGGAATGGAAAGGAATAGATATATAATATGACCACTATTAGATATCTAGTTATAAATGTATAATAACATATTTGAAGTTACAATGATATTGCAATAAATACAAACAAGTAGAATGTAAATTAAATTCATTAGAATACTCTCACTCAACACCATTCCTTTCACACAACATTTTTGCTTACAACCAAACTAGAAGAATTTTTAATCCACTCCCATAATTCACCAAACAAAAAATATTAAGAGTATAATTAGAAATGATTAATCATCATTTTAATTTGTCATTTCATGTGATTTATATTTATAATTTTATTTTTATTTTTAAAAACAGTATTGATTAATCATAATGTTAGAAAAAAACTTAGCCATTATTTGGAACTAGCGTTGAGGCCCCTGCTCCACGCTTGCCTTGTTGTTGGCTGAGTACGTACGAAATGAAGTGAATCAAATTTTTCTTAAAGGAATTGAGTGAAGATGTAGTGAGCAGCTATTAAATATGTATGAATTGAATAACACGTTGATGAAACAGAGACAGGATAGTTTTTACTTTTGATCTAAGTACGGGAGTATTTCTTATTATTTATATTTATATAGATTACATGTCTTTAAAATAAATAAATAAATAGAGAGAGAGAGAGAGAGAGAGAGAGGCGCAAACCTTACCCCTTTTCTTTCAAATCCCATCCTTTGATATGAGCGACCTCTCTCAGCGCCTCCTTCCATCGGTGCACAACATCACAGCCAAATTTCTGCTCGTGCTTATGCAACGCGTCGAGATATAGTCCCGTTTTGAGCTTGACATCGTCTGGATCTACATCAAAGAAAATTGGCAAGATCGTCACTTGGCCGTCCCTGCTTCTTGAACAATCCACCATGTATGCAAGCTCGCGAAGACACCATGCACTGGATGCATAGTTCCTTGAAAAGATAGGCATACAAATTGTGGAACTCTTGATCACGCGCTCCAGTTCACCTCCAATCGTTTCCCCTCTTTTGATCTCTTCCTTGTCTCTGAAAACACAAATCCCAGCTCCGTCCATTGAGTGATAGAGACAGTCAGCAAAATTCTGTCGAGTATCGGGACCTCTAAAATTCAAGAATACCTCGAATTCAGCCCCCACCATCGACTTCACCTCACCACCATCGGTGGTCAACGCCCTTGTTCCATTTGATGAGTGCCTCCTCTCCATCTTCAGGAGATTTGTACACTGATCGACTTTGATAATGAGAAAAGAGATGGGAATCTCGAGGGCTTGCGGACGAGCCAGAGAGTACTGGAATTTCTTTTTTCTTTTTGATAATGAGGAAAGAGATGGGAATATCGAGGACTTGTGGACGAGCCAGAGAGTGCTGGAAGTTTTTTCTTTTCTTTTCTTTTTCCTTTTCTTCTCTTATCCTATGTTGCATTATCGAGATCCCCCAACCACCAGTCTCATCGGGGAAAATTGGCCTGTTGTGAACGTGTATGTATGAATCCACGAAGGTCCGATGCATGCAATGATCACAGAGAAAACAGTAACATCACCTTCAGTAGAGCACGTAGCCACTGTTTTATTGTATATATGGAAGGCGCGCAACAATTCTATCTTCAGGCACCAAGTTCCACATCCGAGAAGCACCCACGAGGAAGTAGAGATCGAGCGAAAAATTTCAGAAAGTGGAATACAAACAGTAACTTCACGGAGCAGAGAAGTAGGAGCCAACCTCAGATCTGGATTCCCCCAAGAAAAGGAGGTCTGAAGGTTAATATGGATGGGTCGTTTGAAGGAGTCCCAGAGGCAGCGATCGTTCGCATATGCTGCAATAATACTGGAAGGATCGCCGATGGATTTGCGAAATCGGTGAAGGCAGTCTTTGCAGCTCAAGCGGAATCCCTAGCCCTAAACAAAGCTCCCAAGTACCTGCTGGAGAGGAAACACGAAGACATCTCCTTGGGTACTGACTTTGCTAAACCATTAAGTAATCTAGATAGACCAGATCAAATCCAGTTGGAAGTGTGGGCGTACCGGTGATAGTCGCAATCTGATGTCCCACTTTTCAGACTTGAAGATGGGCTTTTGCTTCAGAGAAGCCAATAATGAGGCCGATTGGCTGGCTTGAGCCCAAAGAAAAAAACACTCTCCCATGGATTCAGCTTTCTTAGGACGTGTTTGGTAACTCTTCTATTCTCGTGAATAATTTCTAATCAGAAATGATTTTTTTTTTCTGTTTCTAAGAATAAATTTTAAGTATTTTAAGCGGTTTGATAACTGTCCAAAATTTCAATTTTTGGAATAAAATTGCATTTGGTACCGTATTCAAAATTTCTACTCCAAATTATTTTCTTTTAATTTTTAAATAATTTTGTTACTTTTTTCCTTTTTTTTTTCTTTTTTCTTCTTTTTTTTTTTTTCCTTTCTTTCCCATATTCTTCTTCTTCAAGTGGCCGAACGCCAGTCATGGCCTTGGGATGACTGGCGTTTGGCTAGACAAGGGTCGACAACCTCACCGGAGCGTCGCCGGCCCTCGACGAGGCTGGCCCTACAGTCGAGCCTCGATGACAGCTAGGTGAGCCTCGGTCGAGTCTTGGTGGGGCTAGCCGAGCCTCGGCTGGGCTGGGCGAGGCTTGCCTGGCCACAAGCGAGGCTGAGCTTGCCTAGCTACTGACAAGGATCTAGTGAGGCTAGGCGAGCCTCGCCGGAGCTGGGCAAGGCCCGCCTGGCCACCAGAGAGGCTCAACCTTGCTAGATCTGGTGAGGTCGAGCCTTGCTGGTGGCTGGGCTTACCTCCGATGAGCTTGTTGGACCAGTTGCCGACAGTGGGCGGCAGACAGCAAGCGGCGGCGAACAGCAACCGCGGCGGTGACAATAGATGAAGAAGAAGAAAAGGGAAGAAGAACAAGAAAAAAAGAAAATAAAAAGAAAAATATGGGCTTGATTCTAGAATTGTTTCCAAGAACAAGAATCAACTTTTTTTTTTTTTTTAATTCTTGATTCTATTCCAAATCTACTTCTAGAAACAAAAACAAAAAATAGAAATTTGTTTCCAGAAAAAAAAAATTACTAAACACGATTCTGTTCCAAAACTACTCCCAGGAACAAAATAATAGAAATTTTTACTATTTGGCGGATTACCAAAGAGGACCTTAGGGACTGTTTGGTAATAATCCAAGAACAACTTATTATGTTTTTTTGTTTCCAAGAAAAAAAAAAAAATAGAAATCTGTTTGGTAAATTTTTTGTTTCTAAGAATAAAAATCCTTTTTTTTTTTTTTTTTTCTGTTCCCAATAATAGATTTGGAATATAATCAAGAAGTAGAAAAAAGTTGCTTCTTACTCCCAAGAACAATTCCTAAAATTAAGTCTAATTTTTTTCTTTTATCTTCTCTTTTCTTCTCTTTCCTCTTCTTCTTCTTCCTTTTGGCCGGCGACCTCGCCGGAGCTGCCAAGCCATGACAAGGCTCATCGGCCTGAGCCTCATCGTGGTTGGGCGAGGGTTGGCGTCGCTAGATCTAGACAAGCTCAAGTTCACCCAGTCAAAACAAGGCCGAGCTTTGTCAAGCTAGGGCGAGACCAACCTCGTGCCGCCTTGCAGTGGCTAGGCGAGCCTCCGGCGAGCTCACCGAACCTCGCCCAGCTAGTGGTTGACAACCAGCCACAAAGGAGGAAGAAAAAGAGAAAAATAAAAATAAAAAGAAAAATAAAAAGAAAAATAAAAAATATATAATAAAAATATTAAAAAAAATTAAACGAAAAAAATTTAAGAATCTTACAAACGCATTTCTATCTTGAGAATAGAAATTTTGTACAATTATTAAGTGCGTTCTTTTACTAAAAAATTATTCCATAAAACAGAATTAAAAAAAAAATCATTTCTGATAAAAAATTACTCTTAGGAATAGAATAGTTATCAAACGCCCTTACCTGCCTCAAGCCCTATAGGCCTTGCTTTGTAATGACACTCCTCTTATGGGCTCTTTCGGTTTCGTTCATGTATTACATTATATTTAATTGAGTAAATATGTTATATTTGGATCAAAATAATTCTTTTTCAAGATAAAATTTCTAAGACAAAAATTTTCTGATTAGACAAAAGGTTCAAACTAAACATTCTACAACAAATATAGAACTCTTATAGTAACACCCGGAAGAGGTAGCTTAAAAAAAAAAAAAAAAAAAATCTCATGACAATTCGTTTCCCTCACACTATTTTCTTGCCTAAAATCATTTGCTAACTTATCCAAATATATTCCCTAATTGAACAATATGTTAATCTACTATGTAGTTGACAACTCAATATCTTTTGTATTCTATAGTGTTAAGTAAATAATAAAGATTCTCAAAGTACAACATATATGCTCTAGGCACACAAGGCGTTTTGGTTGTTTGTTGATTGAGTCTTTAACATTCTATTTAGTAAATTGACTCCTAAATATTTTTGGAAAATCTGCAATTCAATCCTAATCTCCCTACCGGTGACATTTACTAATCACAAAATAATGTCCTTTTAGGTTTTCACAAAAGTGAACATTATTTTAACAATAATCAAGGTATAAAGCACATAAATTTCGTTGAGAATTGGGTGAGAAACTTGATTATGAGATTTCATTGAAAAATAGAATTGAAGTTTTCTTCTTAACTTTATGTGACTCGAGAAAAATGTTAAGTAAAATTTAGGCTTTATTTTTTAATTAATTTTCATAATCAAATTCTCTACTAAATGAAAGATTCATATGCTTTATTTCTAATTTTGGTTAAAATGATATTTCATTTAAGGGAAAATTGTCCAAAAAATCCTAAACTTATTATACCTTTACTAATTCAATTCTAAAAATTTCAATTTTATAAGTTGAGCCCCAAACTTTTTAACATTTTGTTACTCAAGTCCATCTGACCAATTTTGACTGAAAATCATTAACATAGACTAGTATAGCATGGTACCGATGTTGACATTTTTTAATAATATTTATTATTTTTCTAATTTTTGTATTATTTTTCTTTTCTTTTCCTCCCTTTCGTTTTTTTTTTCTTTTTACTATGGCTAGGGAGGGTCGTCGAGCCCTTGTCAACCATGGGCAAGGCAACCTTACCCAAATCTGGGTGAGGCCGCCTTCACCTGTGACTAGCGAGGCTAGCCTCACCAAAACTTGGGCAAGGGTCATGAGAAGCCTATAGTCAGCAAGGATCTCGCGGCCCCTCACTAGCAACCAGCAAGGCTCGGTAACCTTTGTTGGCCACTATAACTAATAATAATAATAAAAATAAGGGAAAAAGCCACGAAAACCCCGAACTTTGCCCAAAATGACACATTTACCCCAAACTTTTTTGTGACGTGAAAAACCCCAAACTTTGCCAACCGTGACACATTTACCCCAAACTTTTTTTGTGACGTGAAAAACCCCGAACTTTCGTTATGTGACACATTTACCCCAAAATTAGAGGGCATTTTGGTCTTTTCCTTTTTAAAACATTTTTTAATTTTTTTTACTTTTTAAAATTTTTTTAATTCTTTTTTTTTTTTCTCTTTTCCCTCCACCGGCGTCCGGCGAGGCTGCCCTCGCCGGCGTCGGGCGAGGGTCACCCTCGCCGGCCTCGGGCTAGGGCCGCCCTCGCCCGTCGGGCGAGGGTGCCTCGCCGGATCTAGCAAGGGCCGTCCTCGCCCGACGCCGGCGAGGGCTGCGTCGGGCGGGGTGCCCTCGGGCCGTCCTCGCCAGATCTGGCGAGGGCCGCCCTCGCTGCGTCGGGCGAGGGGTGCCCTCGCCAGATCGGCAAGGGCCGTCCTCGCCCGACGCCGGCGAGGGCTGCGTCGGGCGAGGGTGCCCTCGGGCCGTCCTCGCCGGATCGCGAGGGGCCCTCGCCGGCGTCGGGCGAGGACGAGGGTGTCCTCCCTCGCCCGACGCCGGCGAGGTCGCCGGACGCCGGCTTCCCTCCGCCGGCTCCGCCATGGCCGGCGGAGGGAAGAAGAAGAAAAAAAGAAAAAAAAAGAATGTTGACACCTAATATAGATTCAATTTTTAGAAAATAAAAGATTAGAGGGAAATTTTGAAAAAAGAAATTTTGAATTCAAAATAATTCAACAGCCGGATTTTGGAGCCATTTATTCGTTGGAGAAGTTGAGCGAAAATCTCCACCGGCGAGAGGTTGAGCAAAAATCTCCACCGGCGAAACAAACTCGAATTTTCGCTTTATAAATAGAGGGTTCTTCTTCACCTTTCGGGAGCGAAGGCTACTTTTCGTCAAAAAATTAAAAAGTGAAAAGAGAGAAAAATTGAAGAGAGAAAAGCTTCCGGTGGTCCTTTTTGCTGAAAAGAAGAAGTGTGCAGAGAGAGAGAGAGACAGAGGGAGGAAACATGAAAGTGACGTGAGGGAGAGGTGAGAGAGAGCGTCAGGCGAGAGAAAAAGTAAAAAAAAAAAAGAAAAGAAGAGAAAGCAAAAGATGGACCACTGTTCATCTTCCTCAGTGTGAGCTTCCATTCGGTGTCCCTGCTGTCCATTTCCTCCGCGTTGCCGAGACTGCAGCTGTCGCTCCCGAGCCCTCACATTGTCACCGGACCGACAGCTCCTTCTTGCCGGTCACCGTCCATGAGGCTCACGAAGCTGATTTCCTTCACCGCCATCTACTGAAGCTGCATCCCTGCTGCCCGCGGCCGCTACACACTGAAGCTACGACCCAAGCGCCGACGCCTGGCGACACCACCGCGCTTCTGCAACCCGCGACACTGCCGATTCGAACCGGCCCACACCTCCGCTGTTGCTGCGTCCGCGACCACCCGGTGCCTGACGCCCGACGACCGCACCTCGCACCAGCGAGCTCGTCCCGACGCCTGCTGCAACGACCACCCCGCAAGTCTCCTCCCGTGACGCCAGCCTGCAGCGCCAACGTCCTCCCACAGCTTTCCGTCGCCGCCGGTGATAGCTCCGCCATTGCGCCCCATCCCGAGCCGCCATCGCCGCGCCGAACCGACGCCCGTGACCTGCCGTGATTTGCGGTGCCCATCACCGCACGCCTCGCCCCTTTGCAGGGTTGCCGTGCTGCCCTCCGACCCAGCCGCCGGATTTCTCACCGTGCTGCCCTCCCGGGCAACACCAACGCCACCGCCTCGAGCTCTGCTGCCGCCGCTCCTAATCTCGAGCTCGCTGCCGTGCTCTCGACCTACCTTTTCCCTCCCCGTTTACGTTGGCAGGGGCCTTAGGTAGTTTATTTATTTATTATTATTTTTTTTTATATACTTATTTCATGATAAGTCAGCTTATTTTTAAGTCTCATTATTTGAATTGTAGTATTGTATGTTAATTATTTGTATTGTTTAGACATTATTCCTTAAGGCTTTATCCAAGATTTTTGTAATAATTAGTTTGATCCGAGAGACATCGGATCATTCTTCTAATTACATTAATTTTGGATTTCTTGGTGAAATTTTAATTGTTAAATCATAATAATTATTTAATTTGGTCCGTAAGACTTCGGACTAGATTATTTAATTATTTTGAGTTGTTGTGATGATTAGGGTTAAAATAATTGTTAATTTAACCTGTGAGACAACAGGTTATTTTTTCAATTATTTTGATCCTTTATTTAGTGGCTATATTAATTGTTTAGATTTAACCCTAATTTAATAATTATTCAACCTAAAAAAAAACTAAAAAGAAACTAAAAAAAAATCAAAAATATTTAGAAATTGCATAAGCATATAGGACATTAGGGTTTAATATAATAGACACGTAGTTTAATTAATCAAATTTTCAGGATTATATTTCTAGGATTGCATTTTTAGATAATATTTTTAGGACTGCATTTTTAGATATTTTAAAAGAAATAAGTTAGGATTAGACTTAAATAGCCTTTTTTAGAGTCTTAGATATAATTGGCACATTTTCATGTTCTCATTTTAAAAAAATAAAATAGTTTTCTAAGACGGAATAGGGTTTAAGTCAAATTAATCCCAAAAATGGATTAGAAAATTACTTTGGATAGCTTGAGTAGGGTTTTTATTAGTTTTGAATTTCAATAAAAAAAATACGAAAATACAAAAATTTAGGTGCATGTTAATTAGTTGTGTAATATGATCATTTAACTAGAATTTATTAGTAAAGTTAGGTCATAAGGTGCATAATAACTAGTTCGCATAATAGACCCATTTAATTAGAATTTCCACATTAATAAGATTAAGTCATTTAGTATTAAAATGCATTTTATAAAAGAATTCTAATTTTTAAGAAAAATCCAAAAAAAAAAAACAGCTTGCTTTATGTGATGCAGTTTATTTACTTGAATATTTTAAATAATGGATGGGCACCCGTGTGGTCACCACATTTGCATGTTAGTAACTTAGGTTAAAATAAATCAGCTGCTTGCAAAAAACATTTTGAAAAATTAAGAAGAAATGGTACCGAAAGGGCATTAGAAAAATTCTAGTGTAACCAAGTCCCCGTACCCTTAGTCTCTGGTTCATAGGAGTAAAATAAATCTCCTTTATTTTACTTAGGTGTCTAATCGACCTACCATAAACCGATTAGTGGCGACTCCTAATTAATAACATCTTGCATGTTAAATGTTTGAATCTTAAGTTGCGAATTGGTATGGGTTTGGGAGAGCCTGAGCTAAGTCTAAAAGCTTAGTAGTCCATTAACCTAGTTTTAGGTGGTGAACCCGAAAAATTAGGTCGCGACAGCTTGGCGACTCCGCTGGGGACTTGTGTTGAAAAACTTAGTGGACTTAGGCCAATTTTCTTTTAAAAATGTTTTTGTTTGGCAGCGAGGATCCCAGGTACGTCCCTAACCTTTCTAAGGTGTTAAATGTTCTTGCAGATGGGAGGTATAAGGGGAGTAGTCTATGCTAACCTTTGTTTTGCAGGTTGGAGTGTGAGATTAATGATTTGTTTTTCCATGATTAGAAGTGTTGTTTGCATTTAAACTGTTGTGCATGATTTATTGTTTTTAGCACTACACTATTGCACACACAACCCGTGGCCGGACTGGGCTGCGATAGGATTTCTAGGATGGTGTTGAGAAGGATACTTCCTCTAAAGCGAGACTGCTATGTAGAGGTTGACCTTCTCTTCCCCGAAAGTCTTTTCATGGTGTCAAATGTGTTTGTCCATATCCGCGAGACTGCGTGACTATTGGACATTCCATTCGACTGAGCCGGAGTTAGGGGACCTGACATGTTAATGCGAGACTGCAACGGTCGATCATCCTCTTAACTCCACTTTGTTAAGCCGTTTAGACAGAAATCGAGCCTCACTTTTCATGTGTGTCTATGTGATTGTCATCTATTTCCTGAAAGTAAGTTGTTTAAATTATTTGCAATTTATTTACTTCATTGTAATTTAGTCGGTCCATGACAATTAGGTTTCGTCGTCGAGTCTTATTTTATATGCAATGGGGAAAACCGACGTACAATTCATTTCCACTCCCAAAAAAGAGCTCAAGAGGTGGTTGGATCAATTAGATCAAGATGGTCAGAGATATGTGAAAGCTAGGATCGCCCGACTTCTCCCGTTGTTAGAGATCAACATCCATTCTGGTGTTATACAGGCGTTGCCTCACTTCTGGTGTCCACAGACTTCCACCTTTGTGTTTGGTGAGTTCGAATTCACTCCAACGCTCGAAGAATATAGTATTGCCATTGGAATGCCCCTGGAAAAGGAACTTGTTAGGCCGCCTATCGGTATAGATTCTATCTCTGAATTATCTCAATTTTTAAAAATCGAAGCCGAAAGAGTAAGGAAAGTCGTCAAAGCTAACTGTTTTGCATGTCCATTTTCATTCTTAGAAAAATGTTTTGCAGACCAACCAATGATTTCAAAAGCCAGGATTTTCATGTTAGCAGTTTTTGGGCTAATCGTTTTTCCTTATCGAAAAAATGCCATTAATCCTGCAATTTCATGGGTGGTTAATCGGGTTTGTGATGGGCTAAATTATGTGAATATGATTTTAGCTGAAACATTTTTGTCATTAACCCGTTTCAAACAAAATGAGGAAAGGACAATGCGTGCCCTCCCCGAACTTTTGCAAATATGGTTTTTCTCCCACATAAGAGGGTTTGGGCACCTTATAAAACAATTCAGGATAGACGATTCTCGACATCCCATACAAAAATTTGCGGTTCTAGAACGTTTTCCCCACATAAACAATATGCCCGTTGGATTAATTTTTTGAAAAACCCTAATCCTAAGGCATTCTTATGGCATACTAAATGGCTCCACATTGAGGAAGCTCGCTTTTCGCACAAACATGATGGACCAATCCCGCTGCCGGGCCTTTCCGGTTCTACTTCCTATTATCCACATAGAGTGGCCCGTCAATACAAAGCTCTTCAAGAAATTCCTCCACCTCTCAGGACAGATTTGTTCCAAGTTCGTTTCATTCGAAAGGATTATGACTACTTCAATGAGATCCAGGAGATCATTACTACATGGAGCGAATGTTATCCAGAGAAGATTTTGGTGCCCATGAGACTGAAGGGTGAGGAGGAGATTCACCATGCATCGGCGTTCTACATCCAACAACGGCGTTCTACATCCAACAACACCGGATTCATGCTGCCTTGCGTCCAGTAATCCCGATGTGACCGAGAAGCCCACCCAACGAGCACAAATTGAGCATCTTAAGCGGAAAGTGGAAATGCTCGAAGCTGAAAATAACAAGTTTCGCAAGGCGTTGGGTTCCCGAAAGCATATAAAATGAGATATTTTGTTTTCTTAGTTCAATGTCTAGGGACTTTTATTTCAGTTCAGTGTTTTCAGTCTTTAGTTTGATGTTTAGGGACTTGAATTTCAATTCTTAGTTTAATGTTAGGAAGTTTGGTTCAATGTTTAAAATAAATCTTGAATAAAATCAAGCGATTAGATCATTGTCATGGACCAATCTCATTTATTATAATACTCACTGTATTTTTCTTAGGTAACAACACGGCTCATCCAAGATCACCAATCCGTACTCATTCTAGGGTAACAATGGCTGATAACACCGAACAAGTGCGTGTTGCCGAACAAGCTCGTATCGCCACCCTCGAAACGGAAATGAAGCAAGTCTTGAATGTTCTTGAGCAGCTTTCTAAGCAAATCGATTCTCTTCAAACAAACACTGCTCCACCAGCTCCGCAAGTCGAAGTGGTGTTACCACAACATGCTCCTGTGGTTGATCCAAAAGATAAAGGCAAGAATACGACTGCAGTTGGGCCATCAAGCTCTAAGGATGTCTCAAGGGAGAAAATTACTGACGTGCCTCAAATTGTTGTTGATGAGGAGGTACAAGTGATACACCCGGCTGTACCGAAGACGAACAAGAAAAACGCATGGCAAAAATTGAAGAGAAACTCAAACAGTTGCAAGGTTCGTTTATCCAAGGCCCAACTGATTTGTCCCACTATGCAAAGGTCAAAATGCCGAAGAAGTTCAAAATGCCGGACTTTGAAAAGTATGATGGCACCTCTTGCCCAAAGATCCATTTGCAGACGTATGTGGTCGGGATGACCCAATATGTTGATAACATCCCCTTGATGATTCAACAATTTCAAGCGAGCCCGACAGACCGGCACTACGCAATGGTACATCATGAAGAAGATTAATCTTCTAGGAGACTTGGGAAGATTTGACCGATGCCTTCTTCAAGCAATATAAGTATAATATTGACGTCACTCCATCTCGAGAAGATTTACTTCGCACTGAGAAGAAGAGGACGGAATCTTTCAAGGCATATGTCACGAGATGGAGGACCGTAGCTGCTCGTTACTCCGAGCCGACGAGAAAAGAGCTGATGGATTTGTTCATGAAGACACTCCCGCCCGAATATCGAAATCGGATGTTAGGATCGACTGCTGAGTCGTTCAATCAGCTAATCCATGTTGGTGAGCGAATTGAAGTAGCATTACGCGATGGATGGGCATCTGATCAAACCAGCTCGTACAGGAGAGTCTCAGTCAAGAAGGATAAGGAGCCTGTAGCGGAAGTTAATGCAGCATATGTTCAACCCCCTCGCCCCGTCTTGAACACTCATCAGGGAGGAGCACGACCATTCTTCGGCCAGCAGAAGAACTCTTTCAGGCGTCAATTTACACCCCTTCCTAAGCCATTGTCAAAGATCTTGCCAACCCTTCAGAAGAAAGGATTACTCGCTAAGGAGCCTAAGCGACCTAATCCCGAGCGTTTCCCCAACTATGATCCTTCCAAGACATGTGCTTATCATATGGGGGAGGTAGGGCATTCTGTTGACGATTGCTATACGCTGCAACACAAAGTTCAAAATCTTTTGGATGCCAAGGTGGTTTCATTCCGTGATGCACAGCCAAACATCCAGAATAATCCACTCCCTAACCACCCAGAAGCTGTGAATACCATTTTCGGCTTTAATGCTAAGCCCACCATGTTTCAGATGATGCATGAGGAAGCGAAGTGATGGATACCCCAGGGCAACCAAGTGGCAAATTCGATTACTATGTAAAGTATTCGGCTCCTCCCAGCTCCTATTTCGACCCACAGATATCATCCCGATGGATGGGGTGGCATAGATGATCCCGCACCTACAAAGATTGAGAGCTCTGATGACGCACTCGAAGGAATGACTGAATTGTTTGCCATCGACGAAGCTCAAGAGTAGAAGAATTTTAATTATTTGCACACTCCTCTGCGCAGGAGTCTTTATCGCTTTCCGTTGCATATTTGCATTTTCAATTCTAAAATTTCCCTAATGTAATTTGCTTTTCATCCAATAAAATACATGGAGATTTTTCATGTTTTAAGGGCATGTTGAAGTATACCAAACTAGCCCTGTGATGAAATCCTACCAAAAAGAAAACGGCAAGGAACTAATTTCAAGGCCGGGCTTCTTCATGTTCCCTTGAAAAATTTCAAAATAAAATAATTTTCCAGCATGCTCTAATTTACCCTGTTTGTTTCATTTAATTATTTGCTTTATGTTTCAGGTGCAGCCCTGCGCACATTTAAGGAACCTCTATGAGCTCCCTTGCAAAGAGGGGCAAGACACATACACTTAACATCTTTGACTTTATCTTTGATTTGATAGAGCATGGCCTTTTTGTCATTATAGAATGCTTCCACATGATATTGTGCAATTTGTCAATTCCACTTGAAATTTATCAAAATGGATAATTCAGTGAAAGATGTCGAATTACTTGAGCATGCTAAATGAGGTGTGAAAGGCAAGCTTTATCCCATACACAGTCCCTTGTTTATACATTGTGAGGTGAGTATGAAAACGTCTTGTACTTCAAGGTGAAGAGTTTTCTTGCGAAAAGTACGACAACTAAAATGACGAGGGGCAGTTCATTTCTCTATCAATGAACCCTTGTTTAACCCCTCTTTGAGCCCAAATACTTGAAGAATTTCTTTCATACTACCCTTGTCAAGAACCACCCCACATCGGGGCAAATGGAGGTAAGTTGACATTGAAGGAGAAGGAAAATGAGTTGAAATTTTCTTGCTTTCACTTGCATCAATCTTCAAGTTGTGTTATTACATTGAATTCATGTGATAATTTAAGTGCCTTAGGATGACGAAGAGCAGTTCTTTCTTTATCCTACACACTTATATCCTTTGCATAGCCCACTTGAGCCTATGAATTCATTTCATGTCAAACCCAGTTGGTGATCATCCCCCACACTAGGGCAAGATGAAAGACAATCATTCGAATAGCATGGTCTAAAATGCTGATGAAAGAAAACTGTGTGAGTCCAGAGAAAATAAATGCAAAAAAATAAGGGGCAAGAAAAAGCAGTGTGCCTGGTAAAAGCAAGGCCAATGCCCATGAAAAGAAGAGAGAAATGACTGATGAATTGGGGGGCATAAAAAAAAAAAAGAAAGCAGTGTGCCGATCGATGCCCATCATTAAAGAAAATGACTTTTTAAAAAAAATGTTGAGAAAAGATCTCCGTTGAACAATCATTGGCATCAATGATAAACTCTTGAGCCAATAAAGAAATTTGTCAAGAAGACAATCCATGGCGAAGAAAGCTAGTGGTAATGTCAAGATGATCACCAACTCTTACCCATTACACACATCTTTGAGCCTAACGATCCTTTCGTTTCTCAAACCCAAGAACCAAGCCTATGTTACGTCCCTTACAAAGTCTCTTCAGATTAAGGCACTTGAATTAACATAGGAATCCATATGTTTTAAGCATTGCTCGAAGAAGTGTGAGCAAGATTATTTCTTTCTCATTTTGCAGGGTTCTTGACTTGTAAACCCAGAGATGATTACAAAATTGTTCTTTCAATAGCCGTGACTCAAAGAGTCTCTTTGTTAAGCCATTGACCAAACCCACATTACAATCCTTGTCAAAGACCTCTCAGATTGGTAAGGTCGTACTGATTGCAAGAAAATTCGAACTCTTGTCGACAAGATGATAATAAGATTGAGTGATATATTCCCGCATCAATGGTCGGGACAAATAACCCCTCCTAAATGAGAGCGAGTGAAAAAGCCTTTTCACACCAAAAGTCTCTCATTTAGCATGTTCAAGAGATTCACACTATAACTGTAAATTGTCATTGTGATAATTTTTCCAGTAGAAGCTTGATAAAGCCATCATACATGGACCTTCATTGAATTTTTCCTCAAAGACAAAAAAATTGTCTTTGAAACCCTGAGTTTGTTCAGTCATCTTGGTGCTTGATGAGAATTCCAAGTACTCATTTATAAAATGTTTTCAAATGTCTAGTTTGAGTTCCAGATGTTTAAACCTTTAAACACTTGATGTGATTTCCAAGTGTTTGTCTTTTCAAACATCGATGTGATTTCCAGATGTTTAGTAAAAATATTTTCAAATGTCTAATGTGAACCCGAGATATTTGAACCCTTAAATGCTTGATGTGATACCAAGTGTTTGTCTTTCCAAACGTCGATGTGACTTCCAGATGTTTAGTAAGAACCCTTGGGATTTGATGAGAGTCCCAAATCCCCCAAAGATATTTGAACCCTTAAATGCACCGTGATAAGGCGAAGTGTTTGTCTTTCCAAACGTCCCCTATGTGACTTCAGATGTTTAGTAAAAACCCCAGATATTTGAACCCTTAAACGCTTAATGTGATACCAAGTGTTTGTCTTTACAAACGTCCGATGTGACTTCCCTATGTTTAGTAAAAATATTTTCAAATGTCTAGTGTGAACCCTAGATATTTGAACCCTTAAACGCTTGATGTAATACCAAGTGTTTGTCCTTCCAAACGTCTGATGTGATTTCCAGATGTTTAGTAAATGTTTTCAAATGTCCAGCATGAATTCCAGATATTTGAATCTTTAAATGCTTGATGTGACTTCAAAGTATTTGTCTTTTCAAACATCTGATATGATTTCCAGGTGCTTGGGATTTGATGAGAGTTCCAGATCCCCTGAAGATTTTGAGCCTTTCAATTATCTGAAGAGATTTCCAGATGTTTGTTAGGTCTCATAGGAATCATTTCACACCTAATAATACTTTTTTGAATCTCCAGATAAGTATGACACGTACGTGTTCTTCTTTGCATTATTTCATTAAGCATAGGCACATTAAATATATGTTCTTGACCTTGCATTTCAAAAAAACATTGAATTAAACTTATTTGAAAAAAAGAGGTTATTAGCATTTGCATATTCATTTTGCATGATTTAAATTTAGGTGTCATTTATCTTTGAAGGAAACCTCTACGAGCTTCCTTCAAAGAGGGGCAGCTGTACACCTAATATAGATTCAATTTTTAGAAAATAAAAAGATTAGAGGGAAATTTTGAAAAAATTGAAATTTTGAATTCAAAATAATTCAACAGCCGGATTTTGGAGCCATTTATTCGTTGGAGAAGTTGAGCGAAAATCTCCACCGGCGAGAGGTTGAGCAAAAATCTCCACCGGCGAAACAAACTCGAATTTTCGCTTTATAAATAGAGGGTTCTTCTTCACCTTTCGGGGGCGAAGGCTACTTTTCGTTAAAAAATTAAAAAGTGAAAAGAGAGAAAAAATTGAAGAGAGAAAAGCTTCCGGTGGTCCTTTTTTGCTGAAAAGAAGAAGTGTGCAGAGAGAGAGAGAGACAGAGGGAGGAAACATGAAAGTGACGTGAGGGAGAGGTGAGAGAGAGCGTCAGGCGAGAGAAAAGTAAAAAAAAAAAAAGAAAAGAAAGAAAGCAAAAGATGGACCACTGTTCATCTTCCTCAGTGTGAGCTTCCATTCGGTGTCCCTGCTGTCCATTTCCTCCGCGTTGCCGAGATCGCAGCTGTCGCTCCCGAGCCCTCACATTGTCACCGGACCGACAGCTCCTTCTTGCCGGTCACCGTCCATGAGGCTCGCGGCTGATTTCCTTCACCGCCGTCTACTGAAGCTGCATCCCCATGCTGCCCGCGGCCGCTACACACTGAAGCTACGACCCAAGCGCGACGCCCAGCGACACCACCGCGCTTCGCAACCCGCGACACTGCCGATTCCGAACCGGCCCACACCTCCGCTGTTGCTGCGTCCGCGACCACCCGGTGCCGACGCCCGACGACCGCACCTCTCGCACCAGCCGAGCTCGTCCCGACGCCGCTGCAACGACCACCGCCGCAAGTCTCCTCCCGTGACGCCAGCCCCGCAGCGCCCGCGCCAACGTCCTCCCTCGCTTCCGTGCGCCGCCGGTGATAGCTCCGCCATTGCGCCCCATCCCGAGCCGCCATCGCCGCGCCGAACCGACGCGCGTGACCTGCCGTGATTTGCAGTGCCCATCACCGCACGCCTCTGCCCCTTTTTGCAGGTTGCCGTGCTGCCCTCCGACCCGGCCGCCGGATTTCTCACCGTGCCGCCCTCCCACGGGCAACACCCAACGCCACCGCCTCGAGCTCCACGCTGCCGCCGCTCCTAGTCCGAGCCTCTGCCGTGCTCTCGACCTACCTTTCCCTCCCCGCCACCTTCTGTTGCAGGGCCTTAGGTAGTTTATTTATTTATTATTATTTTTTTTATATACTTATTTCATGATAAGTCAGCTTATTTTTTAAGTCTCATTATTTGAATTGTAGTATTGTATGTTAATTATTTGTATTGTTTAGACATTATTCCTTAAGGCTTTATCCAAGATTTTTGTAATAGTTAGTTTGATCCGAGAGACATCGGATCATTCTTCTAATTACATTAATTTTGGATTTCTTGGTGAAATTTTAATTGTTAAATCATAATAATTATTTAATTTGGTCCGTAAGACTTCGGACTAGATTATTTAATTATTTTGAGTTGTTGTGATGATTAGGGTTAAAATAATTGTTAATTTAACCTGTGAGACAACAGGTTATTTTTTCAATTATTTTGATCCTTTATTTAGTGGCTATATTAATTGTTTAGATTTAACCCTAATTTAATAATTATTCAACCTAAAAAAAAAAAAAACTAAAAAGAAACTAAAAAAAAATCAAAAATATTTAGAAATTGCATAAGCATATAGGACATTAGGGTTTAATATAATAGACACGTAGTTTAATTAATCAAATTTTCAGGATTATATTTCTAGGATTGCATTTTTAGATAATATTTTTAGGACTGCATTTTTAGATATTTTAAAAGAAATAAGTTAGGATTAGACTTAAATAGCCTTTTTTAGAGTCTTAGATATAATTGGCACATTTTCATGTTCTCATTTTAAAAAAATAAAAATAAAATAAAATAGTTTTCTAAGACGGAATAGGGTTTAAGTCAAATTAATCCCAAAAATGGATTAGAAAATTACTTTGGATAGCTTGAGTAGGGTTTTTATTAGTTTTGAATTTCAATAAAAAAAATACGAAAATACAAAAATTTAGGTGCATGTTAATTAGTTGTGTAATATGATCATTTAACTAGAATTTATTAGTAAAGTTAGGTCATAAGGTGCATAATAACTAGTTCGCATAATAGACCCATTTAATTAGAATTTCCACATTAATAAGATTAAGTCATTTAGTATTAAAATGCATTTTATAAAAGAATTCTAATTTTTAAGAAAAATCCAAAAAAAAAATGACAGCTTGCTTTATGTGATGCAGTTTATTTACTTGAATATTTTAAATAATGGATGGGCACCGTGTGGTCACCACATTTGCATGTTAGTAACTTAGGTTAAAATAAATCAGCCATTTGCTGCCAAAAAACATTTTGAAAAATTAAGAAGAAATGGTACCGAAAGGGCATTAGAAAAAAATTCTAGTGTAAATCCAAGTCCCCGTACCCTTAGTCTCTGGTTCATGAGTAAAATAAATCTCCCTTTATTTTACTTAGTGTCTAATCGACCTACCATAAACCGATTAGTGGCGACTCCTAATTAATAACATCTTGCATGTTAAATGTTTGAATCTTAAGTTGCGAATTGGTATGGGTTTGGGAGAGCCTGAGCTAAGTCTAAAAGCTTAGTAGTCCATTAACCTAGTTTTAGGTGGTGTACCCGCGAAAAAATTAGGTCGCGACAAAGAAAAAGGAAAAAAATAGAATAAAAAGACAAAAATGCCCTTGATGGGGTAAATGTGTCACGGTTTGGAAAGTTTGGGGTTTTCACGTCACAAAAAAGTTTGGGGTAAATGTGTCACTTTGGGCAAAGTTCAGGGTTTTTCGTGGCCTTTTCCTAAAAATAAAAATAAAGGAAAAATAAATTAATAAATTCCAAAAGAATATCAAAATATTCCGAAGTGTACATGTTAGTGTATTCTAGCCAAAGTTAGCCAAATGAACTTAAGTAGTAAATTATGAAAATGTTTAAAACTCAATTGACAAAATTAAAAGATTTAGAATTCAATTAACAAAATTACAACATGTTAGGACTTTTTGGATGATTTTTTATTCATTTCATAATCACACATAGAGTATAACCATCCAGTTACTAAGGTCACCAACAATGATATTGGCACTTTTAGCGTGTTTATTAAGTTATTTGAGACTTAATTGACTAAAAATAAAACATTTAGAACTTAAGTAATCAACCATCAAAAGATTAGGACTTTTATTACACTTATTGTCACATGACTAGTTGTGATTAACTCAAAGAAGAAAAGTAATTCTCCAGATGTACTATCCGTTCTATCTACAATTCCCTTGTTTGTTTAGTTATTACTTATTTAGATAATGTAAAAAAAAACACACACACACACACACACACATACACATTAATTGAGCTAAAAAAGTTATAGTCTTAATTTCGATTTCACTATAGCAACAAGTTTGATCTAGCTATAAATGACATAAGTCTGAATCTGATGTCATGCATTTGTCATGTGATATTAATTTATAGGTATTTCATTATGTAGTTCTGGAGAGGAGAAAAATATAGTGTAATGATTTTTAGTTAGTCCGGCAGATTTTTTTCCCTTTCAGAGTCAGGCAAAGTTGAATGGAATTATGGGTACTTTGAATATGCATGCTTGGACCATCGGGTATTAACTTATGACATCATTCCGTGCAAATCACACTATGTCAACTATTATCTACATTCTAATTTTCACATTCTAATTTTCTTTCACAGAGTGTACTCTAACAGAACTTGATATATTTTTATTATTTCGGTAGCCTAAGAAAAGCCCGGATGTAGTGCTCCCATCATTGCATAAAACAAGGATCCTGTAGATTCTCATTTTTTTCAACTAGTACTTTTACGGTTTGACCTAGTAAATACAATTTGGAGAGAGCCTTCATATGATATCGATCTGTTGAAACTTAAGAGATCACGTCTTGAGATACCATGCCATCAGATCTTGGCGATTCGATCATGATGATATCAATAGTTCTGTGATTTTCTCAATCTAATGGTATCAGTTGAAAGTAGGAGCCATGGGTATTTCATGTCGTCGAAAATCACATCAAGGGGATCTAAAATTACAAGTCAAAATCGGCTATAAGAACAAATAAGAATTAAATGAAAGGGGGTAGGTCTCCACCCAGACAAACTTCTGAATTGATTTTGAGCACCAATGATTGGGATGATCTTTAACCGAACTAGGGCAGACTCGGCCATGATAAATTCACTTCGCTTTTAGTTTGACGAAAGATGGATTCAAGTTCGTTTGATACAAGAACCTGCGACGGAATAAATCCTATCCGATCATGTTTTTGGAAACTTGGCATGACAAGCTTTCTATTGTCAGGATAATCACGATAATTTGATATCAGGCGTTCTATCCATTTTTCAGACACCGACAATAGATCTCTCTCTCTCTCTCTCTCTCTCTCTCTCTCACGCCGCTTACTATACCTGAGAAAAAGTGAGAAATTATCTTTTATATGATAAAACAACCTTCGACCCATGAGCGAGATATTGTCATATTTGTGGGATCTAATCCTAATTAAAGGTCGTATGGCCATCTTCCATCTACAACCCATGAGCAAGAGATTCTCGAGAAGCACCCTGCGCAAACTCATACCAAAATGTTTAAACAACAAGCTTAATCGATTAAAAACAAGTACTCTCGTAATAGCAAGACCAGAATTAAGAGTTGCTAAGTTCATTTTTTGAGCAACTATCATATTCGCATGGATCAAGTGTCACTCAAACGACACAAATTCAGTATTGCCGCCATAACAAAATGTATATTATGTCATAATGCTGAGACACACCAGAGACAATACAAAAAATTGAACTTCCAAAGATAGTTCACAAGAATATTTTCTTCTCTAATATGGAAAAGCCTCTACTTAACAAGGGCAAAATCATTTCAATTACTGGCAACTTACATTCGGGTCGATTCAAGAAGAGAATACCCCATGAGAGAGAGCTGAAGATCACCAGAGTCCGATAGAAATATCTTCTCAAGCATAATCAGGCATCACCTTTTTCAGGAATGTAATCGGCTTGGAATCTTCAGGCGCCAGTTGGTCAAATGCGGCATAGTTATGCTCTTCATCGTACACATGGCACATCGTCATGATTGTCTTCATGAGTCGCCAATTCCATGTGGCTTCATTTAAGTACTGTGGATGACATGTAAACCAAATGAGCAAACTAGCAAATAGACATTTTTTGACAACAGAGAGACAACTGGTCCTCGGGCAAATATCCAATACCAAGATCACTCTGCATTTACAAATATTCGAAGCGCCAAACACTAAAATCAAAAAGCTATCTCAAGTTCGCCAAATTTAGTTTCAACTTTAAAATACTCCTTCCTCTTCAAGCATCTGTTACTCACGACAAGAGCCCCAAAAAAGAAAAGAAACACAACTTGCTCCAAATCATCCTAATCTAGCTGGCCTTTTGAATGCCAGAATAACATACTTGATGGAAATCAGCTCACCTTTCCCCAGTTTTCTTGTATAGACTTGTGAGCCACCTGCAAGTTGTAACTTGGAATCCTTGGTGATATATGATGGGGTATGTGGACATTTATATGATGGCATAGAATTTCGATCCTGCACAAGAGAATAGCATCTCAGATTGCTTTTTGATCATTCTACTCATTCTTGCACCCGAAGGTCGCCAGATAAACTTTTAAGGCAAAGCAAGTGACAAAACCTTCTTCCGAAGCATGTGGTCATCTAAGATAGCTAGTTCCCCTATAACCACCTCAACTTGATAATAATTTTATTGTGCACTTTCAAAAATGCAAAAGTTTCTTGATACACATTTTTGTATGGCAATGCCCAGAAGCAACGTCAAATGTGTTAAGTTTAAAGGTACAGGACCCAATTGCCACCACCATCATGTCATTGCTAGTTCATTTATATCTGAGATGCAAGCAAAAGAGAACAAGTAATGAAGAAACTTCAGGAAAATAAAAGATTTATTACCATTTAGGATAATCACAGTGTACGGTTCCGTTCAGCTGGGCTTGAGCAGCATTCCACTCATTGGAAGATTTGAAAGGAATGTGTGGTGCCGTGTGATGGACCATTGTGAAAGTACTCATCTGAAAACAAGAAACAGATTGTTCTTCTCATTCAGCAAATGTAGATGGCTTGACTTGAACAGCCAGGGCAACTAAATTAATTGAGCAAAGAAGCTTCAAGTGAAAACTCTTAATTATACAACTCATGATTTTCAGACAATCCAAATCCTAAGATTGAGGTATTCATGGTCCTCAGCTGCAGTTGGCAATAATGACTATGAGCAACTTCTCACCAAATATCCTAAATGATCAAAAGCTACAAAAAAAGATGAGAGACCACTAGATTCTTTTGGAGGTTTTCTTTAGTATGACCGTGGGGATTACTCAAACTAATTATTGGTGTCTTCATTAAAGAGGGGCAAGGAACCACACGTCAATGCAGATGAAAAGACCATTACCCAAAAAGTGATAGCCCAACCATGGCATCAACCAGAACTTAATCCAACCCAAAATGCCAGCCTTGTAAATGATCAATGGCCACCCAATCCCCATAAAAGCAAAACGCAAGCCAAACTGATCTTCACCCTTTTGACTTCATTTGGTCTGAACTTGCTCAAGTCGAAGTGCCATATCAACCTAGTAGGGCATTTACTCTGATTAAAAATCAATGCATTTACATAAAATGGCAACAAATAAGAATTATAATAAACCAACATCAATTTGACATTTTGAATTTGAAGGCACGAAGAGTGAGGAAACGAGCATCTAAATGGAAATAATACATGTTTATAGTTCCATACATACCAATGACCTATAGACATCCAAGGACGAATTGGGCCATATCCATATATAATTGCCTTGCGCAGAAGAGGAGAAGAGTCAAACTCCTCTTTCAAAACAGGATGCCAAGCTGTATCTTCAGACAACCTATTACAGATAAAAAGGAAGAAAAACATCATGATAGTTGCATAAAGGCAGTTAAGAGGGGATTAACCAGACAACTACAACCATATGGTCATGCTAACCAAGGGGAATTTTCTCACAAAAATAAAAAATAAGAGGAAAAAACAAGGAACATGTGTCCAGAAGATAACATCATAGACATGAAAGAGGGCAAGGAAATAACAAACAACACATGTGCAAACAATTGTCTTCATGTATATTTCCTCACTATATCCAAAGTGAGTCTTTAAGTATGTAGATTATGCATGGAGTAGATAGCCTAAAATGGACTAATTGTTAAAAATCAAGGGAGATATACTGTCACAAGAGCATTCTG
>CM024528.1:43350664-43455080 GCA_014182385.1 Eucalyptus viminalis
TGGCGAGGCCGCGAGGCCTCGTCGGCCAGTCGCCGGCCATGGCCGAGGCCGCGACCGGCCAAAAGAAAAAAAGAACAAGAAAATAAGAGAAAAAAAAATAAGTGTTTCTCAAAGTGTTTAGAAACAAGAAACGCAAAATTTGTGTTTCTGTTGTTTACATTTCTTTTTGTTACGGGAACAAAGAACAAAAAAAAACAGAAAAAGTGTTTAAAAACAAAAAAGAAATACAACCAAATGCAGCCTTAGTTCCTCTAAAACTTAGGAACACTGGATATTCACCTCCTAGTGCACCACCACTGCTCGTTCCGGCCTCTAGGTTCGCCATGGAACTTATTTTACCTCACTCACTCCCTCCCTCCCCCTCTCTCTCTGATGTCCCTATAGAAAAATTAGGGGTGTGTATTCCTAGGCTTAGAGCTAGAGATTCTCAATACATGCAGCCTAGTGAAAGTCACCATTATAATAGTTGAAGCACTAACGCAGACAAACTTGTTTGGTTTGCTTAATCAAGACTATAATATTACTGTTTTTCCAGCTGTATTCAATATTTTAAGACTGGCGCTGGCAGCACGGCAACCGTTCAAGGGGTTCGTCAGTAATTATTCTCGTGTTCAGGAAAAGTGGTTTACACATAGAATCAATGGCTTTGAATAAAGTGGGTCGGTCTTTGAAAATTATAATGGCTCTTGGAAGACGATAAAATTCAAGGGCTATTGGTGCTTTCCAAGAATCCAATGGGGAGACGATAAGGCCTGTCTCTCAGTCATTCCCTTCTTTCCCATGCGACCTTGTTCTTTTGTCTCTGTTGTCCGTCAATTTCTATGAGTATTATAGATCTTGCAAGAACGAACTGAATTCTCCTTTTGGCAAGAGATGAGAAAAAAAATAAAAATTGGCCAGGCATTCAACATCGAGAAACAATTTAGCGTCATTAAATATATTCGTATCTTTGAATCTGCTCATCTATATACTAGATTCAAGATGATGCCCACTGAATTCAACATTTTAGAACTACCAGAAGTGGAGAAGAAATTGAGCCCGCAATTATTTTTTTCTCTTCTATAGCATCCTCAATCGAGTTACAACGGGAGGCTCATGTTCTTGAGAAATTTATGATGAAGAAGGCAAAACTCATGTTGGGTTCTGTAGGTGGGTCTTCGTTACTACACATGCATGAAGTGTGAATGCAGTTAATAATTTCGCAGTGGATATAAAATTGGGCCGATTGACATATTTGGTTGGCTCATAACCCAACGAGTTGGAGTCATTAGGTGAAAGTCCACCTAGGCAATTCAAGAGTTTGAGCTCCTCTTGTGATCTCCCATCCAAGGTGTTGAACAGCTGAGACCGAACATTCATTGAAAGAATCTCCGTATGTATCTGAGTAAGGACATTATGAGTTTGGAACCCTCATTTGACTCAAAGTTAACACCAGTCCTGCAGAGATATTAAGTACTTGACAGATTCTTTAGTTGATAGCTGCAGCTTCTACAATACGCGAGTATTGATGATGAAAGGAAAGGCAACAAATCTAAGTCAAATATGCAGCAAATCAGATTTCGAGAGAAAGCAGACTGATAAAAATGAAGACGCCCATCATCTTCTTAACTATTGTGCTTCTACATGTGTTGTGCCATCAGTCTTGTGCTTGTAATTCCGAGTAAAAACTTGATTTTCTTTGCCACCATAAGCAATCAACACTCAGTAATTAGCACGTAACCTTCATCCTTCTAGTTAATAGACTTGGGATCAAAACAGTTCGCAGAGAATTAGACATGGCAACAGACATAATTATCTCTAGCATGTTGAAACTAGAAACGTTAGTCTAATCATAATAGCCCATAAGTTGAGTGACTCTAATGATATCACTTTCAAACGCTTGACACTTGATGAAGGAAAAATCGACAGAGAAAAAGAAGTCACGAAACTGGTTATGAGTTTCAGAAAACAAGAGTTGTGAACAGAAACATGACCAGTGGAACAAAATTTTGTATCCATAATGGCAAAATGCACCTATAAATTATAACAAAGTTATTGCCAAAGTATTCATTCGATATTTGGGTGAACATACAATTTCAGTACTATGGACGCATATTAGAGCACATTGAAAACAGAAGCGAAACAAAATTGAGGTTTCCATGGACTCTTTATCAAGAGTTAACAGGACCTACTACACTGATAATAAAAAGGAAAAGATACTTAAACCATTGGAGCATGGAATTAGTGACATGACTCCTCTTCCTCCTCGGAGCAATAACAATATCTCCTAGAACTATAAGAGACAGCATAGGAATCTATACCATGGACGCTGCAACAATAAAAAAATTATAAGAAATAAATAACAGTCCAAGGATTTACTGTCATAAAATAAAGCAAAAATCGGATTGTGAAATTTTCACATGAAATTAAGCATAAGCAACATTGGAGAATTTTTGCATTCACAACCCAGGTAATTAGAGTTGTTAAATGATTTAGTTTGGTAACTGCTTCGAAGTCAAATTCTCTGAAAAGATTGGCGTTAGCACATTCACCCTAATGTAGCATAGACATGCTTTTGAGATTATAAGAGATAAACTTTTTCTTTCTTTGAGTCCATAAACTTAAACCCTTAAAGAAGGCATCCAATAGATGCCTGCTTTCAAAGCCAGGTCCTTAAGAATGTCGGAAAAATCTTGGGGCTGGTTGCACCTAAAAAGCTTCTAACAAATGAAGCACAATTTGAGAGAAACTCTCAGCATCCTCAGATTGTCAGTTCTACCAAAACAAGCTTGAATCTTTACTTCACTGCTTGAGGAATTGTCCTTCAGTGAGAAGCCTGTGTCAAGTTAGTTTATGAGCACTTCTTTGCTTCAAACCCTAACCGGTGGTTTTAACTAAACCCGATAAGAGAGGATGGCAAAAATATTATCGTCCCTGAATGGGACTTTCTGTTAGGCAGATTGGGGTGCAAGCTCTTATTTGATTGCAAATGAGGTTGCGGAATAAGCTGTTGTTTCAAAAGGATTCTACCTTCCTCAAGATGTTGTCTCTAAATTCAGCAGTATGCAAATGAGGTTACAGACAAATGAGTGGCAGAATAGGCTGTCAACTAGAGACTCGCCCTCTCTAATCCAATTTGGATGGTCAGAGTTTCGCCTTGGGCTGGGGGGTTAAACTTGTGGGGCAGTTTCCCTGCAATGAAGCTGGTGATTGCCTAGGATTTATGTCAGCTCTATAGTTACTTCTTCCTCCATACGAGTAGAATCATGGGTTTCCTTTTAAAAAAATTTCATATGATTGGAACAACAGACGGCAAAGTTGATTCAACATGCCTCCTAAACCTTCCTTCAAACAAGAAGCAAGTCAGAAGCAGGGCAGATGCAAAAGCAATCTGTCTGCAGATCGATTAGCTAACCTTGCTTCAAATCAATAAGTCCACTATAAAAAGGGTTAATCCCACAAAAAACCTCAAATTGATGCACATGTGACAATTTACCCAAAACTAATTTTTTGACCACCAAAAATCTCAAAATGATACACCTTTGACAAATTTACCTTAAACTAGTACATTTGTGAAAAATTTACGTCTATGCTAGTTTCCATTAAATTTTACTATCAAATTGCTGAGTTGGATAACATGTGATGATTGACTGGTATACCAATTCGGGATTTTACTATCCCTTTGACAAAATACCAGTTTTGTGGTTTTTAATGGTATTAATGCAATTTAACGGAAGATATATTTGTTATAAATTTACCAGTTTGAGGTTTTTTGTAGTATTAATCCAATTCAATGGAAGGTATATTTGTCATTTTCTGAAATGATAAAGACGTTATATTGCATGTTCTAAGAAATATCTACCATCTGAAAAAATGAAAAAATGGAGTCTTTGTCTCATGAAATGCATTGGGAAATGATGTTTCTTCATACTATAATTTTTACTGAGAACAGTTTCTATACAGTTGGATTTGTATGGCTCATAAAATATCACCAATTCATGTTATTAATTATGGATTACACAGAATATGCTCATTCATGAAACATTAAGTACTGTGTGTGTGGTAAGAGCGAATAGATTGTCATGGTAAAGTAATGTCTCCATGTTATCCTAAAAAAGGTAATGTCTTACAGTGTGTGAGATGAAATATTTTATTTTACGTGCACCACAATATGGTACAAGTATGTCTTGATTTTCCTATTACAATTATTCTTCAATTACACCCAATAAATGTAACTGTTAAATTAAAAAACCATAACCAACAATTGATCAGAACACAAAATACTCTCTAAATGCTACCAGATGAAAATACTCTACAGAAAATACTACGATACATGGAAGAAATAAACAGGCAGAGGGGAAAGGGCAAGTTGCACTTGCAATGTAGAAACATAAGGCAGGAAGAGAGGGCGCACCTGGTTTGGTCCAAGAGGAATCATCTCTCTGTAGCGATTGAATGGGATGCACTCAATTTTACGTGGACAAAACTCATCTAATGAACCCCTGCAATCCCAAATTAACATCTCGCACTCATCGGGTATTTTTGCATTCGATAAATCAATCCACCTTTCCAATAATCCATAATCACCAACAAGCAATCGACACAAGCACTCTAATTGATCGAGGCCCTCAACAGCTCGAAGAGCACCACACTCTCTCATACTTAACGACTTGAGGTTCTTCAAGTTTGATAGACCACCTAATCTTTCCATAGCCAAACATCCATCCACCGAAAATATCTCCAGTAATTCCATAATACCCACGACTTGAATCTCAACCAGCTTTGGGCACTCTACAACACTGAATTCTTTGAGCTTCTTAAAGGTGCTTGATAGAAGGGACAATCTCCCCCCACAAAATGTCAGCTCATCAGATTCTTGCTCCAGCAGACAACTTAACCTATCAAAGGATTCGCACCTCTCAATACCCAATCTTTCAAGTGATTCCAAAACACCTGGAAAATGAATCTCAACTAGCTTTGGGCAACCAATAACAGAAATTTCATTTACACTTGATGGAAAGGATAACCTCTCCAGGAGTTTACAGTCTGAGACACTCAAACTTGCCAATCCGTGAAGCCCATGGAGCTGAATTTCCTTCAGCTCTGACCGCGAGAGTCTGAAAGTTGACAAGTTTCTCAAGTTGGACATGGGTAACCCTGCTGCATTGAAATTATGGACTCGTAAGTACAACAGAGATGATGGAAGCTCTGTGAGGGATTGCAGGTCTAGTCCATAGAAAGTAAGTTTTTCCAGAAAAGAAAGGGAGCCCAGTTCTGTAGGCGGTGCAGGGATATTTAACAGGCATAAGTTCAATTCATTCAGTTTGGATAAATTCCGTAACCATCGCATGTCACAAGTTTGTCTTAAGCTTGTTGTGCCTCTAACCAGAGACTTATCAGAGAGGACCAATCTAACTAAGTTAGTAAGGTTTGAGAGATCAGGGACAAATTGCAGTGAACAGGACTCCAGCACTAGGTCAGTCAAACTAGAGGGAAGCTGTGGCAATTCTTGAATCTCACTACATGTATTTAAGTCCAGCATTTGCAAGAGAGGAAGCATAACAATTGTCCTTGGAACAATAACTCTTTCATTAAACCTCAAAACTAAGATTCTCAGCTTGGACAACGCTCCAATTTCAGCAGGGATTTCACCTTCCAATTTACAATCAGGGGCATGTAGCTCTTCAAGATTCTTCAATCTTCCAAGAGCATGAGGAAACTTCTTTATTGGATTATAACCCACCCGTATCACTTTCAACATTTTTAGATTTCCAATCGATTCAGGTAATTCAATGATTTCTGCAAATGACAAATCCAACTCAAGCAATAATGCCCAGCTAAGAATAGATTTTGGGAGTTCCTTTATCTTTGTTGATGCCATGGACAGAAACTCAAGTTTTGGCAGCCCTCCAACAGAATTCGGAAGTTCATTAATCAAGGTACTTGAAATGTCAAGAGTTAATAGGCATCTTAGGTTACCAATAGACTCGGGGAGTTTCCTCAGCCTAAGACAGCCTTTTAAAGAGAAGCGCTTAAGAGTCAGCAGCCCTCCAATTTCATCAGGCAACTCTTCGAGGGGGCAGCCATTAATATCCAGGTCAACCAAGCACTTTAACATCCCAATGGAGCTGTCAATTGTCATCAAATTTTCACATAACTGAAGAGTCAGCCTCTCTAAAGTAGAACATACAGAGACGTTTGGAGTTCTTGTTATGCTAGGACAATCTTGAAGAGATAGAACTTTCAATTTGCATGCCATCTGCCAAAATAAATGAAGCTTCCAAATGACGGAACATCTAATGATTTTGAGAAGAGAATATTAGAGTAGAAGTAAACGTATAGCATACCTTGATTAGGCTCCATATATCTAGATCATTGAAGTGATTGGTAGACAGTTTAAGAACAACTACATATTGTAGATGCATATTGGCCACCCTAATATCTGGAGGAGGAGAATCCCAAGATATCCATCTTAGCTTTGTATGGCAATTCACAAAGTCCCCAACAAAGGTTCCATTGCATAATTTAAGAAACCTTAAATGTGGGAACCTTTCAAACTTGTCATTTGTAAGTAAGATCTGAGTATGCCTTCCATCTAGATCAAGTCCTTGAACCTTTCCCTTCCTCTGCCCATAAAGACTTAGGATGATGAGTAGGAGTCTTGTTGACAAATAACTATTCTGTTTCACAGCTTAAATAAAAGGTTAAGGGAAAAGAAAGCTACTAAGCAGACGATTGAATTTCTAATAACAGGGAATATAATATTTCATTTCCAAAGGTACTAGTTATTCTCACTTTACCTCTTTCGACCTTAGGACATCGAGTATCTCTTCTTTGATCCATAACCTGCTACGTTTCTCAGGCTCTATCGGATTTTCTTGACGAACAATTTCCCTTCCAAGGTCTCTTAACTGATCATGCATCCAAAGTTTATTGTTCTTTAATATCTTTATCAAGGACATATTGATAAGGACTTTGATCCCACTTTGTGGGAAAAATTTACAGTCCGTCCACATGTAAATGGGATCGGTAATATCCTCACTAACAAAAAAGCATGCAATATCAAGAAAAATATGCTGTTGAAACTCATCAAGGACATCAAAGCTTATCTTCAACTTCTTTTGGACCTCCTCCTCTGGTATGCTTCTTAGCTTTTCCAATGTCTCTATCCATATTACTTCCTCTTTAGAGTAAAGTAATGAGCCTATAACTTCAAGAGCCAGAGGAAGTCCTCCCGTGACATGGACAATTTCTGTTGAAAGGTGGTTGTAATCATCTGGTGGTGAGTCTCCACAGAATGCATGCCGACTGAAAAGCTGAAGGGCATCCTTAGAATTCATCTCCCGCATTTCATAAGCTAGAATTTCATACTTGAATCCCCTAATCTGCAGCAAACTTCTATTCCTTGTTGTGATAATTATTCTAGTTCCTGAATATAAAGAACTTCCAATCAATTTCTCAATTCGTTCGCTCTTATCCACGTCATCAAGAATAATCAAAGCCTTCTTATTGCAAAGTGTTTCTTCGATCCTCTTCATTCCATATCCAACGTCATCAATTTTGCCTATAACTCTAGAATTAACAATGTTGGATATTAATTTGGCTTGCAGCTTGACTAACCCATCCTTCTTTGACTCTTCTCGGATATCATTAAGGAAACTTCCGCAGTTTCCAAATTCAGAAGATAGTTGATTGAAGATGACCTTGGCAAGGGTTGTTTTACCTATACCACCCATCCCGTGAATCCCAACAAGCCGTACGCCACCAGCATGGATGTCTAATGATTTTTTTATGGCTGCTACTCGGTCATCCATTCCAATTAGATGTTCAGTCACATATCTGTGTTTAGTCCTGAGCTCATCCAACACCTCCTCAACAACCAGTTTCGTAAGCTCTCCTTGGCTGTCAACAAGAAAACATGTTTTTTAGTGAGAAAGAATGATATATGCAAGTTCTTGTAACCTCCAAGCATGTGTATGACAGGACCGGATGCAATCGGATTTCATCATTATGTGTCTTTGATGAGGATTCGAGGAAGAAGTCTGAATATGATACTGGCAATCTTAACCAACAAATAAACAAGAAAATAAATAGACAGAGGGAGAAATTGCTATCAGAACCTCTGTGGTATGGCCATCGGCCTGCATCCACAGGCAAATGAGCATAGAATTCATTATCAAATTCAGAGTACATGAACAAAAGAACTCGCAATACCTTAATACATATGAACTCTCTGTAATAACAAAGAGAACTTTCATATCAGAAATCAAAAAAGGAATACAAAATTAGTTCGACTAGGCCCTCCGCTTTCATCACGAAACTCATGACAATATCCAATCGGGTTGCCTAAAAATTTATCGGACAGGGGAGTCCTTGTCATCCCTTACTAATCTTTAAATGGTCCAATTAAACTGAGTACAGGTTAAAATATGTCCCTAAAGCAACACCAACCCCGCTTTGGAGTAACATTATTGTACCAGGGGAACTATAACCAAATGGAAATTTATTACTCTTGCTGATCCTATAAAGGAACTGAGACGTATGAGACAAATCAGCAAGCTTACAGAACCCACCAAAGCTAGTTTCACAACCTCCTGTAACTTTATAATTGCAAAAACAATGTGTAAGATCAGATGTTGGTTTCCTTTGTTAATTGAGCTGAAGAACTGTAGGTCCTGAGTCAAGTGCAGGTCAGTGTCCTTCATTGAACTTGCGAAATTAGGATGGCTTATACATTCATAAATGCATAACACAACCTCCCGGGACATAATTTGACAATGCAAGATAACTCATAAGACTCGGAATCAAACCAAAGAGCAAATTCACCAAGCTCATCAAGTCACGGGGAGCAAATTCACCAAATGTCAATGTTTCTTAAGAGAGAGTTTGAATTAACAATATGGGATAAGAAAAGAATGAAATTTCATTCCTTTAGACATCCCATTTGCACACACATGGAGATTTTAGTCTGTCAATTCATTATAGAGATGATGCAAAAGAAAGTTAAAGGATCTGCAGAATTTACCCTCCAAAATTTTTCAAGTTCCATCCTTTAATTTTACCAACCTCTACAAGAGACTCTCGCCACGCGTTCACTTCATTGGGAAATTTCTTCTGATGCCCCACCAAAGCATCGGTGTACAAAGAGGTCTTAAGCTTCACATCGTCGGGTTCAACGTCGAAGAAAATGGGCAGTATCTTCTTGTTCCCCTTCGATCTAGACGTGTCGTCCACGATCCGCGCGAGCTCGCGGAGGCACCATTTACTGGAAGCGTAGGTTCTGGAGAAGATGGGAATGTACAGCTTGGAGTCGTCGATCGCCTGCAGAAGCGCTCCCCCGATCGTTTCGCCGACGCGGAGCTCGTCATCGTCTCTGAAGACGCGGACCCCGGCGTCGACCAAGGCGTGATAGAGGGTGTCGGTGAATCCGCGGCGGGTGTCGGGCCCTCGGAAGCTCAGGAACGCCTGGAAGCCGGCTCCTAGCGCGGTGGCGTCGCTGCTCGTTCCGGCCGCCGAGGTGGGCATTGGAGGTTCTTGGTCAGCAGCCACAGACGTCATCAGTATTCGGCCCCCCTCTCTCTATCTCTCTCCTTGTTGTCACCCAACGAGAGGATGGTCGGTTCGCTTGCCCATGCTCAGAGTTGACACGAGCTTCGACAAAATCAAGGGAGAGCTGAAACCGACTGGGTTTCTCTTCTTCGTACAAGCCGCCGGACGGGAAGTGAAGGTCTTCATCTGTCACTTTCTTGTCTTCGCCAAGGCCGGAGCCAGAGAATCCCAGTTTAATGACGTGTGCTTTGCTTACGAGTTACGACTAAAGAAAGTGGACCAAAATTCCCGAGTCCGTAGGACTAAAAATCGAAAGAATCACCTTGTTTAGCAATACGACCGATTTGGATTGATTTTATCGTTCATCTTGTATCAAATTTAAATTCTGTTATTTAAGCTTTGTTTATTTTGTGAATAATAAATAATTTGAAAAATAATTTTGTCTGCCACAACTGTTCATGTATCTTAAAATTTTTCAAAATGGAGAAATTATGGTATCTAACAAAAAAAAAAAAAAAGACATTTTTGATCCATTGAATCAATTATTAGATAATCATTAACCCGGTTTTAGTATTTATCATTGGTATCGATATCAATCTCGGGCTCAAATTGTTGTTTCGAAGATAAAAATCGAAAAATTCTCCAAGCTTACAAAAATAAATGAATGAAAAATATTTTATCGTCCATGAAAATATTTAGATATAATTTATTGACGATAATAAAAATAATTTTCATTAACTAATTATTTCAAATAATATAAGTGATCGTTTTCAACAAAAAAAATTCAAATAATTTATTTACATGAAAGAATATAATTAGACCTTCAATCGAAGCTAAAAAAGAAGAAACACATAGATATTTTCCCAACGCTAATTAAGAACCTTTTGCTTGCTTAGCAAAAGAGACGTTATTATTGTCGTACAAGATTTTGATTTTGTCTTTTTTTTAGAAGGGAATTTTTGTATTTGGCTACCCTAAATTGTGAAGAAAGTCATAGCAACCACTTGGAAATAACCATAGGAGTCAACCAACGGGATATATCCAATTCAAACTATATCTATAGCCTTACTGGGAAAGAAAGATATCTCAAGTGCCAAAACCTGGCATAAACAGACATATAAGTGCCAAAATTTCCAAGAAGTACAATTAAATGTCACTTTTTTTGAAAATTGGACAGCTGAGTGAGACTTGTCGGAAATTCGACGCGGAGTTATTCTATTAATAAAACTGTTTACGTGACTTGTTGGAATGTCCACTCAATAATTCTTGTTCCAAAATGATGTCGTTTTGTCCTAAATTTTGATTTTTAATATAAATACTAATTAAATGAAATTAAAAGGATTAATTTTAAAAAAAATCAATAAAGTCGCCATGACCCTCGTTGTCGCCGCCCCACTGTCCTCGTTGAATGGGTCCGATGACAGCGGGGTGAGCCGGCAACTAGGGGTGTAAACGGTTCGGTTCAGTTCGGTTTTTTTGAAAAACGGAACCAAACCAAACCGTTAGAGAAAATTTTCGAACCGAACCGAATAAGTCCCGAGCTGAACCGAACCGAACAGAACTTCGGTTCGGTTCGGTTCGGTTTTTCGGTTTTCAAATTTTGGTTTTCGGTTTTTTTTTTTTTCTCGCGACGGCTTACCTTCTATATAAGCTCCTTGAAGCATTGATTGACGTTCTCTCTAGTTTTTGTGCTATATTCAAGAAACAAACATCTATGTCTTTGAAACGAACATCACATCATGAGAAGTGAGATGACTTCTCTTCGAAGAGAACTTGGCCCCAAAAAAAACCCCTTCGAAGAATGTTACAATGATAATGTTAGCAAGAAACAAGTACTCACAGATCAGCCAGAGGAACCATGCCATCAGAAATCAGCCCCTTTGCATCGGCCTGGAACTTCCATCAAAAATCCCACATACAACAACTGAATCGGCAAGTACCCAAAGTAATTCTCGACAACCTCCGTTTGTATTTTTCAACTAATAGAACCCTGCAGACTAGAAAAACTCCAGAAGTCAGAGAGCACTTTCTCACTCCATACAATCAAATCTGACAATAATTAAACGCCATTTTTTGTTTGGCCAAAATTACCAAAAAATCGAATAAACCAGCTGGCCAAATTGAAAGTGCTGTCTTGGTCTAGTAAAAAGCTGGACTGAGAAAGTGAATGCGAATACCATGTCTTTTTCTGATTAAAAATAGATACAACAACACTTAAACCCTCTAAATAAAATAAAAAATGTTGGAGGCTACTCGATTGCAGACATGTAGATCACTCTGATATGATGTCCGTCTGTGACCATTTCACTGAGTAGATAGTCCACATGCCATTCTAACATGAACTAAATGTTAATTTTAACTACAGCAACATAGAGGCATCAACTCATGGATTGATATAACAAGTTAAGAATCATAGCTGATGCCATGAGGAAGAGAAAATGATGAAACCAAAGTGCTCGTATATTCTTTCTACCACCTAAGATACATGTACTAAAAAGATACGGGGTCAATTGAATTTAGTTGCTTAAAATCATGTATCCCTTCCCGGTTCTCACTGTCTATCCATGTATTGTCCAAGTGTAAGCAGATGTGAGTATGCATGTGCTAAAAGACATTTTTTTGGAAGTCTTAAAGCCTCAAACTAAACTATTAGTTCCCATTGAATCTATGGAGGCATAGTCATTAACTAAAAGACCAGAGCACCCAAAACACAACTAATATAACAACATAACAGCGTTATGAATGACAAAAAGGAACTGCTATTACTAATTCAGAGTTTTTGGACTACCGAGGCCAGAAGAAAAGACATTGAAATTGCCCTTTGAATTCCTAACCATGTAATAAAAGTCAAGCAACAGCAGCAAACAAACAGTTCATGATGTTAATGCTCACGTAATTCATTTGCAACAGAATCATAGAAGATAAAGACAGAGATTACCGTTGCCTCTCATTAGCCGCAGAGATGTTAGTACTTGGGGTAGAGACCAGAGCAAGCTCCCATCCAGTGGGATTGAAGTCTTTAGATTGAGTAGCACCAGAACCAAATGCTGAAGAAGCAGCACCTGTCAACCCACCAAACTTCTCTCAAGCAAGCATAACAACAAAAAAGTAGACATGAGTCATACACAAAATGCTTACCAGGTTCGAGGGAACTATTGCCAAGGCTAAAGCATTTTGTTCCTCAATGGAAGAAGCATCAGGTGCATCAAAACCAAGTCCCTGAAAGGCCAAAGAAATAAAGATCATACGCAAATAATTTTACACTGAACAACCATCAACAGACACCATAAAGTTAATGCTCATACCAGCAAATCTCCCTACAATGTTAACATTGTAGCTCATCACCGCTACAATGTTAAACAAGGATGAACTACACTGAACATGAAAGAGGACCTAAAAATTCCCACCAAGAAAACCAGAAAACAACCCCTTTGCATCGGCCCGGAACTTCCATCAGAAATCCCACATACAACAATTGAATCGGCAAGTACCCAAAGTAATTCTCAACAACCTTCGTTTGTATTTTTCAACTAATAGAACCCTGCAGACTAGAGCCCGAAGTCCGTGCACTATCGAACGAAGAAAAGTAAAATTCCGAGCATGCTACTTCTCAGGCGAGTCTTGCACCACACATCAATTCACTACACAAGCCCCCAACACCGATTCTCACTTACCCTCGAGCTCGATCGGCTAGTCACCCACGATTCGCGGCGAAAGACCTCGCATCTAGTCACAACTACACACCCTACAAACTATCGAATCGACAATCGAACGACTCCTCATCCGATGGAAATAGCAATCGACGCTCAAAATTCGACGTGGCACGGGAGACGGAAATGTCGGACGGAAGTGGAGATCCGGCGAAGCATAGAGAGAGAGAGAGAGAGAGAGAGAGAGAGAGAGAGAGAGAGAGAGAGAGAGAGAGAGAGAGAGGACTTACATGGTGGGAGAATCGGAGGGGACGGTGGCGAGGGCTGCTTCCTTCTTAGAAGCCGTCGCCGTTGAGAGAACTCAGGCGGGAACCGATAAAACCAAGACGACACGAGAGGACTCAGAGACGGGAGACGAGAGTCGGGAGAGAACCGATAAAAAAATTTTCGGTTTTCGTTTGTGGTTCGGTTTTTGGTTCGGTTAACCGATAAAAACCGAACCGATAAAAAAATTTCGAATTTTGATGAAAAAACCGAACCGAAAAAACCAAAATTTTCGGTTCGGTTCGGTTCGGGTCTTGACACCCCTACCGACAACCATGGCCGAGCATAGGTGAAGCACTACATGCCCTTGCCTAGATCTTTCAAGGATGGGGAATGGGAAGAAAGCTTTGTCTATGTGGCTTGCAGGAATGTCTACTTGGTAATTATTGTCCCAAAACGACGTCATTTTGTCCCCAAATTTGATTTTTAATATTAATTAAATTAAATTTAAAAAAAATATATATATATTTTTTAAAGGAAGTTAGAGGCGGCCTCCACAACACTTGCCTCTGTCGCCCCACCCTCGTCGAAAAGGGCTAGCAATAGCGGGGTGAGGGTTGGTTGGGGTTGCCGAGCCCTGGCTAGTGCCCGGCAACCCTAGCCGAACACCAATCGTGGAAGAGGGCCCAACACCAATCGTGATTGAACTACCATTGCCAGAAGAAAATGAAGTGATACTTTTAGAGTTTGCTCGTAAGTTTGATGCTAAAGTAGTACCCTGGACATAAAGTTACAAAAAAGTTACTAAACTTTCAACAATACTTTTTTTTTATTACTTCATTATTGTCAAAATAATGTTTAATTTTGTGGAAAAACTAAAAGGACATAATTTAGCGATGAGTAAATGTCACCAACGAGGAGATTATGACTCAATTGAACTTTCTTTCTTTTTTTTTTTTTTTTGAAAAGGCTTATGAGTCAATTAACTAAATAGAATGCTTTAGATTTGGTCAACAAATGACCAAAGGCTTAGGGCTCTTATAGCAAGCACTTATGTCGTTTTGCTCCATGATGTTCAGCATTCATTGTTCGATTCTTGTGATCTCTTTGACTTATGATTGTGATACTCATGTGCGGGTCTAATCAAATTTCCCTTGTCCATCGGCAAAACAAGATAATGTGCTCTACTATTTCCGAGGCTTGATGACATAACAAGCATAATGGGTCTAGTAGAGTCTTTCTCTTGAATAAATTTTCTTGAGTAGGAAGTGCTTTCTGAAATAGGCTCCACATAAAAGTTTTGATGATTGGATACATATGCACCCTCATGTTTTTTTTTTTCAAAGGGCTTTTGGTGGTTGGTATGAGCTGGATGCTTGGCTTGTAGTTTCTTGTTGATCAAGCAAGATGATTCTGTGACAAGCACTTTTAACTTAGTAGCAACCCAATTTGTGTTCAGTCCAAACAATCTCATCCTCCTTTTGATTAGAGCTGATAGGGATTGCCATGATTTCTTTCATTGTATTTTCCTCAAAAAGGCTATTTAACCCATTTTCTTCCAAGCAATTTCCTTATGGTTATAAACTCTTCCGCAAGTTATGGATCATCCCAATTCGCTGGTCCACCAATGGGTCTGCTAGGGAGCTGCTTATCTTCCTGGACATTGATTTTCTTACCATTACCCATTGAATAGCATATGTTTGGAGATATCACTTCTATGCTCATTAGTAAACTTTGCCATCCCATAATGGTCTCAAACCTTTCCTTGTCGTCTAGAAATTCCCTCTTGGAAAATAGATTCCTTTTAATAATTGACTTCACAAAGCTAATGGGGATTGTATGAGTCTCCATGCTTGCTTTCCTAACATCGCTTTGTAATGAGGTCTCTAAAGCCTTGACCTCCTTCCTCTTTCCTTTTCTTAAGGGTTTTCCATCTCCTCCGCTGAATGCTTGATTTTAATTCATTTTGTCTCCACCAAAATGATGCTACTCTCTATTCGATGGCTTTACAAACTAAGATTTGGATCTTGAAGATGGAAATTGTGTATTGAGGTAGTGCTTACACTATTGTTTTGATCAAGATTTCCTTCCTAGCTTTTGTCATTTATTTTTTTCCTTCCATCTCTAATTTCATGTTTACACTTGCAAGAATCCAAGCAAAAAGTTGCTTCTTTGCATGTCTCCAATCCAACAGAATAACCATATATTTCCCTGTCTTTTCAATGATATGAACTGTCAGCTCTTTTGCCATGTTTTCCTTCAAACTCTGAGGGCTGCCATTACTAAAGTAGATGCCTCACTTATTCAAGTTTAAGTTGTCTTGTAGCAGATCAATATTGGTTCAACATCATGACTAGATTTTGACATTCCCTAATTTTTCCGTCCAAAAAGAAAGTGGCATCGTTGGCAAACAATAAATGTGAGAGAGTAGGACATCATTTGTTCAGCTATTTTCCTATTATACTGCCATCTTGGAGTGCTTTGTTAATAAGGAAGGAGAGTGCATTAGCCATCAATTTGAATAGATATGGGAAAAGTGGATCTCCCTATTTAATTCCCTGGGACAGTAGAAAGTACTATTAAGATTCCCCATTGAATTTTACACTAAAGGTAACTGAAGAGATGCACTTCATAATCATTGCAACCGATTTTTCATTAAACTTCGTCTTGATCATACAAGTACATTGGAAGTCTCATTCGACTCTGTCATGAGTTTTTTGCGTGTTGAGTTTCAAGACTACTGGGAATTTCTTCTTCATTTTCCTAATCCTCAATTGGTGCAAACTTCTTGGACAATCATAATATTGTCTTGTATTTGTCGTCTACTTGGAATTAAGTGTAGGCGTTGCCATAGCTGCACTCTCTTGAAAAACAATCGATGCATATAAGAAGGTGATCCTCATCATCCTTCCACTCCCTGGATCCTAGTGATATCAAAAAAAAAAATTAGAACTCGATTTTATCTTCAAGGCAACCTCTTCCCTCCACATTATTGCTAATCCTCCTGCAATCCCTAATGGATTGAAAACTACTAGATTCTGAAATTGAAATCCTCTCTTGATACTAACTCTTCCTCTTTGTTTTTTTTTTTTTTTTTTTTTTTTTTTATTTCCATCAAGAACACCATATTAAGCCTTTCATGAGTTACTAGGACTCTCAATGCTTGGAATGTCAAAGGTGTGCCTAGCCCCTGACAATTTTGGTAATAGCCTCATTTGAACCCTGGTGACTTATTAGGTCTAGCCACCACAACCCACTCATTTAAGTCATCCACCATAAGTATGGGAGTTTCAAGTAGCAAGGATTCAACCAAGGTGTGAGCTGGTCCCTTAAGTCTCACATAGCATAATATATCTTATGACTTCCTTGTTCAGGGGATTTTTGTTGTTCTTTTTCGATTATGAGGCTGTCTCTACTAGATCATTCTCACTTCTCAGCAACATCTTGGGACAAATTCTGGGTCATTTTCCAATGCATAAAACCAGTGCCAAGTCCTAATAAGGCATATATACTCTAATCTCTGCTTTTATTTAGCCATTGCCCAAACCTTACTCGGCAACATCTTGGGACAAATTTTTTGGGTCATCTTGCCGATGCATAAAACCAATGCCAAGTCCCAATAAGGACTGTATTATCTAGCCTCTTCTTTTATTTAGCCACTACCCAAACCTCCCTTTGGTGTTCTCCTTCAAGTAGGACTCCCATAAGCCACTTCCTTGCAACATGTTGCAAAATAGCCGATGCTTCCACAAGAATAATGGAAGTGTGGCAGCCTTTAATACTTAAAGTCAAGCCATATTTTTTGGCATGCTACATTAACAAAGGTACCTAATTTTAACAGGGCTGCCAATTCCATATTTATCCTCACTTTACCCTCCCTCTAGCTGCTATTCAAGCTTGACTCATCATAAGCCACTTCCTTGCAATAGGTTGCATAATAGCCGACCCCACAAGAAAAATAGAAGTGTGGCAACCTCTAATACTTGAAGTCAAGCTAGATTTTTTTGCATGCCGCATTAATAAAGGTTCCTAATTTTAAAAGAGGCCGTCAATTCCTTGTTTATCCTCACTTTATCCTCCTCATAGCTACTATTCCCTTTCATTTATAGTCTTACTTCCAAAACATCCCCCATTTTGGAAGCCACGTCAACCACGATTTTCTCAATTACCATTCCTTGGAGGAAGGCCAAGGATGTGGGCCTAGAATGCACATTGCATGAAGTTGAGACAATGTAATAATGTGTTAGGTTCCCATTGTTTGAGGACTAATAGGTTGCTAGAGAAAGGCCAATGACCCAATTCTAACACTATCTTTTTCTCCTCTTCAATATTAGGTTTTGAGTAAAGCTTCCCTATAAAGGGTTTAATTGCGTTCATGCATTCTCTCCTCTGGTATTTCCTCATCCGCCGCCTCTTCATCATTTTCTGACCAAAGATTACCCGACCTTTTTATAAAGAGTTGTCGCTCTTAATGAGTTTTTACTTGACTCCTCCATTTTTGGTTTATAGGTTAAGGACAACCACAATCAAGAAAGGCGACAACATAATAAGTGCGGAAAAGCTAACAATCGACCTACTTGCAATACAACAGCCCATGTCACAAAAAGGGTTGGACCAAAAGTTTAGCAGTTGCACAGGAATTGTAAGGACAAGACTGTGGCCGGGAGGGTGAGTTCATAGTTTAGTGGATGAAGGGAGTTCTATGTTTGGATTGAAGGGATTTCAAGGATTAGCGTTTGATATATAGGGGTTTCCGAGGTGAGTTTGTGCAGTGGATAACAATCCATTGCTCAAACTCACCCCAGCCCTCTAGGTGAAGCAACATTATAATAGTAGAAGAGCCGGTGAGCATAATAGTAGGGACTGAGGAAGGGAAGAATGCCAACTTAGTTTCTGTCATAGCTAGACTTCAACCGAGAAGCTAGAAGCCAAATAATCAACAAAGATTTATGATTTCTGCTCTAGTGGCTCGGTCCTAGCAAGGAGAGCACTTACCGGTGACTTTGCAGAGGAGCCAGGGGATGGGAAGAAGTGTGGTTTCCTCCGTTCTTCATAGGTAAAGAACGAGGGAATGAGGTGGAAGATTGGGTAAAAAGGATTGTAAGGTTTAGGTTATTGGGAGCTTCCCTCCATAAGAAGATTCCTAGATGTAGTCATTGCAGAGAAGCTCTCCATGAAGAGAGGTTTCAGCTTTGGAAATAAATATCGTGACTTAGAGTTTGATAATCAAGCAGAGAGATAATGCTCTATCTAATAATATAATGTTAAAAAATACGCTGCTAAAATCATTTAAGATTTAGCTAAAACCAGAAAAAATTAATCGGAAATCTAGCTTTAAAATAGATGAACTACAAAAACAAACGAAAACCAATGGCGATTGTAGCCGAAAAAAAAATTACAATTTGACTTGCAATCTCTAAGTCATAAAATCCCCCACCAAGTGGACATAAGCACAGTTGTTGAAGATCAAGAAAGTAGGATAAAACCGGCAAACACACCCACATGATGGGAGAATCCATCTTAGCAATACATTCTAAATGGTAATGTTGGGGACCATACATATACGAGAACCAACAACCATTGCTAAACTTGCTGATAGACAGAGACGAAGATGAAGATGTTTGGACCCATGACACCTTGAAAATTTCTCATATAACAAGTACTTCCATATATATCACACCACACATACAACTAGAAAATCCTTGTTTTCAGGAAAAACACATGCAAAACAGTTGTAACAATTTAAAGAAAACATTTGACAGATATGCAATGCAATATCAAAATGTCACCTAGTGGACACGATTCCAAACTAAACACACTTTGCAATTGTATTATTAACATTGCTAGTAAGTTTAAGGTATCTGAAAGTTAAAGAAATTGTGTTAGCTATATGACAAAGAAGTTAGGAACATCAGTATGTCGAGTAGCTTTTGAGTTTTTCAACTTCTAAATGGTTCGCATTGGCCTCATCAGTCCTGTCAATTTTAAGAGGATGGACATTCTATTTTAGTGCAGCGGAGTTGGTTCCATTAAACACATGATAATATGCAATCGACACACATGACAGGCCTCAAAGCTTTTGAAATTTTGTTTTTCTTGGTCGAGCTTGGGGTAGGCATGTGGACAAAAAAGAGGTTGGAAATTCACTAATAAATAAAATGAAAATTCAAAATTAGGCAATCAACATAATAATTTAGTGTATGAATCATGAGACGATGAGGAAGCTATAAGTACGGTTGGTGAAAAATGGTTCAGTCCCTTCCCTCAAAAGTTGAGAGTCCATGAAGCGCAGGGAGGGGTTCATCCCGTGACCCATTTGTATGCAATCACAAGGATTAGCCGACATCACGTGATGGCTTAGGTAGATCATAAGATCATTTACCAAGGAGATGCGCATAGGGCTATTACTTTTTCAAGACTACAGTGAGAGGATCACCAAGAATAGGACATCAAGAAAAGCCCAGAGAATCCTGTGAATCCAACAGGGATTCTCCTAAAGCAAATCACCCCAGAAATTGTTGCGGAAAGAGATTGAATACTGTTCGAAGAAGAAGAAGTGGGCAAAGTCACCCAAAATCTGAATACCTTGCATTGGAACTCGATGAGTCTTAAAGCCATTCCTGACCAAAGAACAAGCTTCTTCGAATCTGATGGGCAAGGCAAAACTCTCTCTCAAAGTGAGATCGTGTGGAATAAGAGACGATGGTAAGAACTCTCGTCTCTCCTTTCTCCTTTATGAAGCTGATGGTGCTTGGCAACGGTCATCTTTCCTTCAATTTCGGCCGTTGGATCTCCTTCTGATCTCATGGTTGTGAATCGGCTGAATAACCATAGCCGTTCGAAGAAAGAAAGCTAAAAAGTTAATATTTTCTTCAAATAATAAAAAGGTTAGAGGTCAGGGAGGGTCCACGTACCCCCTTCGGATTTCTCCACGTGGCCACGGAGAATATAGGTGGGCAGGCTTTTAAAGAAAGGGGACAAGACAAAACTAAGAAAAATGAAATGTCTCGAGATGACTCTGGTATAATTGAAAGATTCCAAAGAAAAAGAATTTTATGAAATATAAGCAATCCGCTCAAGTTATACGAAAAATGAGCTAAATCAAGATAAATTTATGATCACACTGTGGAGAGATTGAAGCAGAGGAGAACATGATGAAATATGCGAGTGCTAAAGAAAAGCAAGAGGACATGCTCAATTATGCAGAATCTCTACTGCATTTTCGTTCGATTGTTCTTTAATAGATTCACAATGCCTTTAGTTCCTGCACCACTTGATCTCCTTTAGTTTTCTTGCCCAAAGCTCTAGTTTTGCATTTAATTTCCACCTCTCCCACTTTTATTTCCAATTATTTTTCTTGATGTTTCATCCATTCCATTCACACTTTATTCTATGCTATGGGGCACCTCAAGATTGAAGATATTTTACCACCTCTTTTTTTCTTCATATCTCTATAGCAATTCAATTTTACCTAGCATTACTTAAAACAACAAATTAATCTCCAATATTCTAATCACAAGACCCGAGCGATCAACAGTTGGGTCAAGCAACCCTAGTTATCGCCTGACCTTGACATAGGCCATGTGACAGCTAACAACGACTCGATGGCCCTTGCCAGTAGGGGTGTAAACGGGTCGGGTCAGGTCGGGTCTTGATGTTACCCAACCCGACCCGAAACATACTGGTCGCATACTGTGACCCGACCCGACCCGACCCGAAACACGTTAAACTTGCATATGAAATTCGGGTCGGTTCGGGTCGGGTCGGGTTTTCGGGTCTTCCTCTCTTTTTTTTTTTTTTCTTTTTTTTCGGGTGAGAGTAGAATGGGCATTGGGCCGCAAATGAATGTATCTTCTACAAATGAGCACAAGCATATGGGGAAAAGAAAGAAGTTAAAATGGGGTCGAAGAGAAGTAAATATTTAAGAAATAAATTCATACAATTGAGATGCTAGAGAATCGGAAATAAGAAAAGCTGCACTTCTTGCCAATGCCCAAGAATTCATAAGGTATGGTGAGCTCGGTAAATATGCTGAAAAGGGTTTTACACATGGAGAATCGAATTGTCTAATTTTGTAATAACATCTTGTGCAGCAAGAATCTCATGCTATTGATCTGATACACACCAAAGATACACAAAAATTAACAAAACCAGATTCTCTCCCAATGCAGTCTTTCACACGAGAATTTTAAGAAGGCAAACAAAATTCACTCTGTTTGCAAAGACCATGATCTTGAACCTCACTGCAGTGGCCAAATCCACCCAAGACCAAAGACTCATTCTTGGCCACATGGGATCTTCAAGTGAATTTTAGAAATCAGGTAAACTGGGTACATAAAACGGTCAGTTTATGGCATCTCATTGAATTGTACGCCATAGATGCATGTCCCTAGAAAGTTTGGCCATCGTCGGAATTATTAGGCACCAAGCATGAAATTTAGCAAACAAAAAGATCTTAATGCTCTAAGATGCAAACTTTGAATTCATATGTAGAAAAGAGAGAAGTGCCCGCACATTTTATCTGAGCTGACAAGATTCCAGCAGTTTTCTAGCGCACCAAACAGAGAGAAAGAAATGAAAGGGACCGCTATTAGGAATATCATTCCTTGACTGGCTTTCTATCAAATGTCCAATTTTTGTAACTGTGTCTACCTAGCCTTGTAATCAATGCCACAAAGAAAGCAAGTTGAAGGATCTAAACCAGTATAGTATAGCAGCCATGAGTCAAAGTAGGTAGAGCTGTAAGGTAGCTATCAGCAGACCCTCAATTAGTGGAGACGTAATGATCTATTCACTAATCAATACCCCAGGCAAGCACAATCTAAACCAACATAACAGGGACCTCCCATGGAGACGGAGACAGAGACAGACATTAAAAACCAGCGAATGCCCAGCTGCAACCAAACATGTACCAGAAGTGAATGTAGACAAACTTTGATCTCATCATAAACATGTGCATCATGTGCACATGGCTTGTTCTAAAATTTACAAACTTAACATGCATCTCTGTGGAAATACAAAGTAAGCAAAATCAAATGAAATGTACATGAAACATTACTCTAAAACAATAAATCAATTCAACATAGTTTGATTACATATATAACCTATTCCTTATGTGACAACTAACACAAGCAAAGGCATCAAGCTATTTTCTAAGCTTGTCTAGGTGGTGTGGCCCCGGCCACTCAAGCTAAGATCATGACACATCACGCAAATCTAAACTTTGGTGTGTTCAATTATCAATTGCTTGTCCACCTTAAGTAATCCAGAGATTCGTGGTTAAAGCCATAGTGAACAAAGCGCAATGCCGGGAACAGAAATGAAGAAATTTTGACAGAGATCAAAAGAATAATTAAAGGTAGATCAATGCTGATTGGCGCATTTGTATCATACAATTAGGAGGACAATACGATTCCACCGCCTCTGAAAAGAGAATTTTAGTTGCCCAAATAGCTAAATTAAACCATCAATAATTTAAGGGGAAGTAGGGCCTCCATCCCAAGCAAAGGCTTGTTTAAATAGTAAGATAACGAAATCTTGTTAGCATTTTACATGTTGATTCACATTTAACTAGTAATGTACTTCTGAATGAGTGCCTGTGTTCACATGCTTATCACAACGTGTGCCCCGGAAAAAAAGCTCTCCACCAGAAAATTGCTTACCCAAGCACACATTTAGAGTTACTTCTGAGTCATCAACATGAAAACCTGCAATTCTAAGTGGAAAAATCAGTATCAGAGAGAGAACTTCAACGGCTTATTGTAACCATAGATCATCTTCAACACCTAGTTACTGCACTCCGTTTGCACCCACTTAATACAACCAGCACAATTTCTAGCACAACACAGCACATGAAGAGGATGTGATCTCATGCTCGTTGGTACACAAACACTCGATGAGTGAGCAATTCCGTATGAACAGAACAAATTATCTCAACCTTGAAGCACCCATCTCCTTTAATTTCAGTAAAGATACTTGCTTTCTATAAAAAGTCATAATTAATCTTGCAGCATACCAGGGTATATGCGGGACCACGATATGGAGAATCGATAAGCATCAAACCCAAGCTTTGCAATAAGATCTATGTCTTCCTGCATAACCAGTAATCAGATCAAAGAAAGGAACTTTTAGGGAGAGGCCAAAAAAAAAAAGACGACGACCCAGGACGACTGTCAGACGAGGAAGAAAGGCAACGAGAGATAGTGATGAAATTAGAGCTCAAACTCAAAACTAAGAACCACGCATCTAGCACTAGCAGCCCACTTTTTTCTCTGTCAAATACAACAAAGCCCACTTTTTTCTCTGTCAAATACAACAAAGAAAGGATAGAGAAGATCCCTCACATCTTAATACAACAAAGCAAGGGTTTCGGCGTCGGCGAGGCGGAGGCGAGGGGTGGCGAAGGCGACGGTGAGGCGGAGGCGCGTCGATCGGAGGGCGGCAGCAGACTCCACGAGAAGGCGCACTCGTCGGAGAAGAAGGCGGAGCCGACGAGGTATGTGCTTCAAGTTTAGCCTTCAGTGCTTGAGTTGTGTTCAACTGTCGTGTTTTTGGGGCTAAAGTCTAAACCCTAAAGCGTTTGTGTTTTTGGGTTTTGAACTTGTTTCGGGTCAAACAATGTTCGAACACGACCCGAACACGAAACACATTTTATTTGTTACCCGAACACGACCCGAACACGAAACACATGTTTTGTGTTCGGGTCGGGTCGGGTTGGGTCTTTTTGACACCCCTACTTGCCAGTGCGTTGGCGGCATCGCCACCTGCCCCTGCGGCATCCAATTTCTTCGCCTCTCTTGTAGGAAATTACACCTAAGTTCCGACTGTCTGGTCAGTGCTCATAAGGAACCAGTGGGTCAGTCCACGCCAGCATTTCCATTTCCAATTTACCAAAAAGATCAACTCGAACAAAAGAAAAACATGTACTTTAAGGATCCAACTGCACAGAAAAATTCAGAAATCCGATCCAACAAGTTGGAAAAGTTAGGGGCCTATGGTGACTATACTCTATCCCTTCTTTTTTCCCGAGTAGGAAGAAACTAAAGATGAAAATCCCTGGTGCAATAAAAAAAGATTGTGGTCAGGTTGGGGTCCCTCATTCACCATAGCTTACAATGGGAATCTCTTCATCTTGAGAACTCGCGGATGAAAGAATTCGGAGTCAAAGCTCAGTATCAAGTTCGTGAGAAGTTACAATGGTAGGTGAGCAATTATCGTCAAAGCTGTCTCTATCCACCTCCAGCTCTTCCGCTTCATCGTTCGTTTCATCTTCATCCTACAAGAAATGCAAATTTGCTGCATCTTAAAATGCTACTTTCTCCAATTAAATATCATCATACTTAATTCTATCATTTGGCTTTCCATGTTTTGAGTTTTTCCTGATAGATTTGATGAAGAAATGTAATATGTGAAGGTGGAATTAGTAAACAAGTCAGATCTTATAGTCTTCAAGACCAGCCTGTTTATGTAGAGGATAATAAAAAAGGGGCAAGGGCTATGCTTCTACTTATGAAGAAGTAGATGGATACCTCGTCTGATGTCTCTAAAGGGAGTGACCTCGGAGGAGAGTTTGCCGTTGCAACAATCATGTCCTTGTAATCCCTGTAGGGAAGGCCATTGACATTAGGATAGCCATGGCTTTGTAATTTCCGACACTTCCGAATTGTTATTAGGCATTCATCAGACAACTTTGTGTTAGATACGTCCACCAGAGCTTCCAGTTTCCGACAGCTAGAAACATAGAAATCGCACAAAGAGTCTAGCTCATCAACACCATCAATAGATTGTAGCTCATGGCATCCAACGATTGACAGAGACTTCAGCATCTGTAAGTTTGATAACTCACATAGTTTGCTAATAGGACACTTTTTAATGGTTAAAGTCTCCAACGATTCCAATGCACCAAGACCTAGAATCTCAATCAGCTTCTCACATCCTGAAATCTCCAAATGCGTTAGCTTCTCTAAGTTTGATGGAATAATTAGTTTCTCCAGTGAACTGCACTCATAAACAAGTAATGCATTCAAAGATTCTAAACTGCTGAGGCCCTCAATAGTACGGAGCTCATAGCAGTCTGATATAACCAAAAGCTTCAGCAACTTTGAGCTTGACAGGTCATATAACCTTTCAATGGAACCACAGTACTGTACATTCATTTCTTCCAAGGACTCTAGGGCCTCCAGACCTTCAATCTCAACTAGCTTCGGACATTCTGATAGCCGCAATTCTTTAAGTTTCTTTAAGCTTGCCGGGATGAATAACCTCTGGAGGAGTTCACATTTAGTCACTGACAATGCTCTGAGTTGTTCGAGGCCACTGAGCTCAATTTCTTGAAGCTGAGATTGAGAAAGTCGTAGCTTGGACAAGTTTTTCAAGTTGGAAAAGATTGACCAAGATATTATTGAGTTGAAATTAACAAGTTGCAGCTCTGATAAGGAGGGAGGAAGCTTCATGATACATTCCAAGTCTAGTCCGGATAAAATAAGCTCAGTTAGATGAGGAAGAGAACCAAACTCAGTAGGTGGTGCAGGGACACTAGAAAGAGACAATTCTAACTTCTTCAGTTTGGATAACCTCCTAATCCACCCTAAGCTGGAACTTGGCAACAGATCTGATGAAGCTTGAAGCACATCTTCAGAGCCATCAGACAAGAGCAAATCGACCAGATTAGTCAAGTTTGAGAGATCCGGAACTATGCGCAATGCCGATGATCGAAAATGCAGATAGATCAGACTTTTTGGAAGCTCTGGCAATTCTTGAACCTCATTACAACCTGTCAACTCTAGTCTTTCAAGGTGGAGAATATGATTGATTGTTGTCGGCACTTCAGAAATATGGGCACCTGATAGTTCGAGAATTTTCAAAGAGGACAATGCGCCAATTTCAATTGGAATTTCACCAGTTAATTCTTCACAATCACTAGCATGGAGCTCTTCCAGATTCTTTAACATTCCAATAGTACTGGGCAATTTCCTTATTGGAGTATTCTCCGTTGATATCACTTTCAATTTCTTCAGATTTCCAATTGAATCTGGTAACTCAACAATTTTAGTACTGGATAAATTCAACTCCTGCAAAGACTCTAGCTTCCCAATTGAGTCTGGGAGTTTTCTCTCCAACTTAACGCACCCAAAAGAGAGAGAGACTCAAGTTTCACAAGCTTCCCAATAGTCTCTGGAAGCGTGCTAATTTGTGTGTACCTTAGAATAAGGACAGACAGAAACTTCTTATCACTAATAGAATCAGGAAGGCATTCAATTTGTATGTTTGACAAATCCAACTCCTTCAATGATGTCAATTTCCCAAATGAACCCGGGAGTTTCTGAAAACATCCACTAGAAGCAAGGAGCTTCAGATTCGTAAGCCTTCCAATTTCTTTGGGCAAATCCTTAAGAGAGAGGCACTCTTTAAGATTTAAGTGAATCAGGCGCTTTAGCTTCCCAATGGAGGGGTCAATCTCAACCAAGTTTATGCAATTATAGAAACTCAGCCTCTCTAGACTGAAGCATGCAGAGAAGTCTGGTGTTCTAGTTATGCCTTCACAACCTCTGAGGTTTAGAACTTTCAGATTCTTTGCCATCTAACAAAAATGATTCACCATCAAGAGAAGAAAATAGTATATATTACGTCATATGCCAATCAGAATCAAAGCGAATGCATATTATACCTTGATTAGGCTCCATCCGCTCCAGTCATCTGTGATGCCACCTGCAACAATCTCAAAGACAACCAAATTCTTCATAGATAGATTGGTTACCTCAAGATCAAGGGGCCTAGGAGAATACCAAGAAATCCACCTTAACTTCGAAAAATCATCCATAAAGTCTCCGGCAAAGGTTCCCTCCTCTAATTCAAGGAACCTCAGGTTGGGCAACCTACTAAGTTCGTCATGCGTAATTACAAGTGGTTGATAATCACTTCCAGTTAATATGAGTGCCTGAACTTTTTTCTTTCTCTGCCAAAGCGAACACAAACGAACAAGCATGAATTTAAAATATATATATTAGTAAGAATTTGACAAATTTTCAGATTCTCATTTAGGGTAAAAGAATTGAGAGGACTCTTAAGTGGGTATGTAAACTCTTTTCTACACATATCCAACTCATGAAAACAGTGAATTTTGTTTACCTGCTTTGTTCTTACAATGTCCACGGCTTCCTCACAAATCCACACTCGGCTACGCTCTCCGGGATCATGCAAGCACTCCCTTTGGACAATTTGCCTCCCGAGATCTTTGAGCTGGTCATGCATCCATAATACATCACCATCAACAATCTTTACCAGAGACATTTGCATAAGAACCTGTATCCCAGTCTCAGGAAAAAAATTGCAAGCTTCCCACATGTAAATTGCATTCGTCTTTTTGGTGTTGTTGACAAAAAAGCATGCAATGTCAAGAAAAATCTCCTTTTCCTCATCCTCTAATGCTTCATAACTGATCATCAACTGCTGTCGGACATCCTTATGAGGTATTCTTGCTAGCCTCTCCACAGTCTCTTTCCATATCTCTTCTGGTTGGCGATAGAGAAATGAGCCTATGACCTCAAGAGCCAAAGGAAGCCCTCCGGTTGTGACAACAATTTCTGATGCAGGAATATCGTATTGATAAGGTGGAGAATCTTTTCTAAAAGCATGTATGCAGAAAAGCTTAAGAGCTTGATCAAAATTCAGTTCCTTTAATTCGTATATCAAATCCTCATCCAGGACTTTTAGAGTAGCTTCATTCCTGGTTGTAATGATTATCCTACTTCCGGAACCAAACCAATCTCGTTCCCCTGCTAACTTCTCTAGGTGTTCTTCCTTATCAACATCATCCAAAACGATGAGGACCTTTTTGCTGCGAAATCTTGTCCCAATCTGGTTGATCCCATCATCAATGTCATGAATGTTGTCCACGAATCTAGAGTCAAGAATGTCAGAATACAACTGTTTCTGCAAATTTACTAGGCCCCCTTTTTCTGATGATTCTCGAACATCTCCAAGAAAGCAGCAATCATCGAAATATGAACACACCTGGTTGAAGACAACCTTCGCGAGAGTTGTTTTGCCAACACCACCCATCCCGTGAATACCAACAAAACGAACACCTTCACAGTCAACATCCAACAGCTTCATTATGTCTTCTACACGATCATCCACTCCAACCAGCTGATTTTTCACATACTTATGCTTTATCTTCAACCGAAACAAAACCTCTCGGATGATCAACTTAATAGCTTCCCCATGCCTGCCACATATACGAACTGCCTCAGTTGAAAAAAGACAGTAAATAGAGATGTTATCATTTCTTTCAAGTCAAAGCAAAAGTATTTGGATTTATGCATAGATGATTCGCAAACAAGGAGTCAGTTCAAGAAACATGCACATGATACGAAGGTAAAATTTTACACATGAGACGGAGTTCCAATGTTTTATACCTCTTTTCCAACAATATAAATCTGTCTTCAAGCTTTCTCTCTGTTTTTTTAGTTCTTTTTATACCATCAATAGGAAATGCAACTTAAGCTTAAACTTCTTCCTGCTTCATGAATGATTTCCAAGCTAGATTGAGCAGGATGGAATAAATAACTGGACTTACAAGTTAACTTAAAAACATTGAGTTGAGCCAGAGCAGAAAGAAAACTTAAGAAGAATTGATGAAAAGAAGACAGAGAAAAAGAGTGAAAAATATCCAGTGAAGGGTGAACGAGGGGCAAAGAAAAGGAGGCTTGCTAAAATGAAGCATTCCTCGGAAACCACTAGTTGCTTCACTCCTTAAAACATCAGAGTAAATTTGTGATATTAGATTTCAGACAAGGCAAATAACATACAGACAAAAGCTTTGAATATCTTGGAACTTGTACACACCCTTGAGTATATGTAGGTTCTAGATCTACGGAATCCACGTGTACGATAGAGGAGGTGTGCAATATTATGTCATTGCAAATGCCTTCTTGATATGATGCTTAATTATGATTTACCCACCTGATGTTTTTTGCTTGGTCTTTCTGTTTGAACTTAATTAACTCATCAGTTATCTCCTATCGATTATCACTTACCACAGATGAAAGGCCAATCAAAGTCAGGAACGGAATAGAGATTATCCAGGCTCATTAATTCTGAAAGCTGGTTGTTGACTACTAAAATGGAGCCTGCCAGATTTCATGAGTCTATACATCAATGACCACGCCAGACACAGAATATACTAGCATCCAACTGAGACCCCAGACAATGTACAATTACTGCCAACTTCTTCCCGCATTTCAAACTGTCGAAATTCCCAGAAATCTTAACTATGCAGAAAATGGCAAAGACTGAGGAATTCAAATTGCACATTCTAATACGACAATCAGATTGCGTATAAATGACACGAAAATAATATCAAAAGGACAGAAAATTGGAAGATTAGTAATTACCCTCTCGTTTTGAGGTCCCATCCCTTCAATTCAGCAACTTCAACAAGAGCATCCTCCCACCTCTTCACTTCCTCATCCCCAAACTTCTTCCTGTGCTTGGTCATGGCATTCCTGTACAGCCCAGTCCTGAGCTTCACATCCGCGGGCGAGGCGTTGAAGAACACTGGCAAGATCTCCTTATTCCCCTTCGACCGAGCCACGCAGTCAACCATGTGGGCGACCTCGCGGAGGCACCACGAGCTCGACGCGTAGTCCCTCGAGAAGATGGGCACGTAGATCTTGGACACATCGAGCGCCCGCATGAGCTCGCCGCCGATCTCCCTGCCGACGCGGAGCTCCTCGTCATCTCGGTAGACGCGGATTCCGGCGCCGAGCATGTCGTGGTAGAGGCAATCGGTAAACCCCGTGCGAGTATCAGGTCCCCTGAAGCTCAAGAACACCTCGTACTCCTCGCCGGCCGGCGCCGGCTCGTCGCCGCGGCTCCGGGGTTGCTCGTCTCCTCTCTCTTGACCGCCGCGGTGGGCTTACGGAAGATTTTGGACGCTTTCGACTTGACGAACGCGAGTACGGTAGGAGCGAGAAGTCCCAAGGCCCTGGCAAACATGCAACGAAGTTTGAAGACCGGCTTTTTCATTTCCATCTTTTGGGTTGGTGAGCTTTGAGGCGGAAGAGAAACAAGAAGAGTAAGAGAGCGGCTTACAGTCCACCGAGCATCATGGCGGCGAACATGGCGGACACGCTGCGGGGCGAGCGGCGGTAGCCGAGCGGCGGTAGCCGAGCGGCGGCGGCTGGCAGGACGAGCACCACACGAAGGAAGAGCCGCACGTCGTCGGAGAACGACACGGCGCGTGCAGGATGAAGTTGAACCCCATCGCGATCGCGGGTCAGCTCTGTATTCGCTTCGGATCGGATGTAGAAGAGAAGACGATCATCCAAAGAAAAATGTGCAGTGATCTTGGCGTTCGGTCTGGTCAAAGAGTTGACTTTGGGAATGTCGATGTGCTTCGGGAGGGGGGAGGGAATTTGTTCCAGGGCCAATTGAATCTTGGCCGCTAATCTTGTGGGCGGCGGGTGGGACCGCCCTGTACGTTGTGTCGGAATCCCAGGTAAATATTTCTCAAAGAGTGGGGGGAAAAGAGAGAGCCAAATGGATTTTAAGAATTAAAAAGCAACTTGCGTTCTATACAAGTCAATAATTTCCCATAAATACGGGCTTTTTAATACGTGTACACAAAATAATCATAAGATAAATTGAATGAGAATCATTATAAATTGTGGGCTCCATCAGATTTACTTATTTGTTTTGGTTAAGAACTCCATGAAATCTGATGACGAGTTATTATTCACATTTATCTGAATACTTTTTGCTTTATGAAAAATTTACTAGGCACATTGAAAGTTAATTTTATTTAAAAGAAAATATTCATTATTCACAAGTTAAATATTATTAGTGAGTCAAAAATACCTTAAATACATGAAACTTTGTTACTTTTTTTGTATAAAAAATAATTGAGCATTACCATTGACCGTGGTGGTGGCTCCGCTGGGTAGGCTCCAGACTTCTAAAGAGAGAGGTCGAGAGTTCAAAGCCTCTACAATGCAAGTTGCAGGGAGGTTGGTGGGCCATTTGGTGACTTACCCGGTTGCATGGGATGGTGGTTTCCCCATGTTGCTCTCAGGTTCTACCCACCGGCTGTCGGCTTTCGGACTTTCTTAAGTCATCAAAAAAAATAAATTGAAATACATAGATTTTTGTAGGGATTTATATTAATGACATTATAATTCATCATCAGGAGTGCATCTCTTACCATCCTTCTTCCCAAAATGCTATCAATATGTTACATTGCCTTCTTTTATGAACCAATTTGCTATATTACTTTATATGGTGCTTTTTTTTTCAAAGGTTTTCTCATCAATTGGTAGGAACCATCTTGGTTTTTCTCCCCGAAGTACATCAAAATCCAGAATCTCAAATCATTCATCTCGACATTCCTTTTTCTTTTTCCCCTCAGTGGATTTTAATTCTTTCTAGGTGAGAACAATGTGAATGAATGGGACCAAATGAGCTTCAGTTATAAGTCTACAGGATTTTAATCCTTATATTTTTCATATTGGAACAACTTGGTCAATGAGAGCGGGACAATAGGATTTGAATAAAGTGTCACTTCTAACGAATTTTAAAGATGGTGAAGAGAACATGACAGATCAAATAACACATTGAACCATAGGTGAGCATTTCTCGATCATATGTGAGATATTGAAATCAACTCACAAGAGATTGACGTGGTGGTAACATTCAGCACTAGAATTAAAGCTTAGATGACCTTTTGAGGAAGTGTCTACCTATATACCAAAGCACAAAATCCATTGCGCTCAATGTGGGATCGATCAATATGGGCAATTTCTCGAGTGAGTTAGGGCGCGCATGACAACTATTCTCGTTCTAGAAATTGTTTTCGGAACAGAAAAATTTTTCTATTTCTATTTCTATAAAAGTTTATAGCGAAAATAACTTAGTTTGATAACGACACAAAATTTCTATTCTAAAAATAGAAATTCGTTTGATAACTACACAAAATTTCTTTTTTTCGGACGGCGATGGCGGCGACAACCGACGACCTTTAATATAAAAAATAAAAATAAAAATGATTTAGTAACAAAAAAAAATCATAAATAAAATAAAATAAAAAAAATATTAAATAAAATAAAAATTATTTTATTTTATTTTTATTTTATTTTATGAATAAATTTATTTTAAAATGAATAAAAAATTTTGATTTGACAAAACACTCAAGGCAAAAATAATAATAAATTTTTATTTTTAATAAAAATAATTTATTTTTAATAAACTAAAAATAAAATGATAAATAAAAATAATTTATTTATTTAAATAATTTTATTTTTATTTTTAAATGAATAAAATGAATATATTTATTTTTATCTATTTTTATTTTTAATAAAATGAGGAGAGGCGAAGGAAGAGGAGGAGGCAAAGACGTAGATGAGATGAGAGATGACTCACCAAAATTAGGGTTTAGTGAGAGAAATTATTTATGATTTCTCTTCCGTAAATCGAAGTATAAAATTTTAGGCTTTCGATTTCTCTTCCAAATATATTTTGGAATAGAAATTTATTTCGAAATAGAAAAAATGAATAGGTTTATCAAACAATTTCTTTTCCGGAAACAGGGTTTGGAACGAAAAACTATTTTTGGAACATAAATTTTGGGTTATCATACACCCTCTTAATTTAGGAGTGTGCTACAAGCTTTTTACAATGCTTCAACAATACTTTAGGAGAGAGCATATCTAAGCACCAAATTCATTTTTTTCTTCCACCTCGACTCATTTTGATGCCATCATATTGCTCACTTCCCTATGCCAATTTTTGTTGCGAGACTAATTATTTCTGCAAGGAGCTTTATGTACAGCTACAGGAGCATTGCAGATAGATAGGCAATGGGCATTTCCGCCACCGGAGTTTGTGTGACGCGGTAATTTCCGGAATTTCTTCCTAAATCATTTTACACTATGAATGCGCTTGTCTTTTTGATATCGTTGTTTCAACAATAGTAAAATCTAAATTTTCACGAATTGAGAAATCATAATCTTTGCTCGCATTCAAGATTTGGTTATATGTTTAGCCGGTTGATTCTAAAGTTACCTCAAAGAAAGGCCTCATTTATTCTTGTGATTTTTCCAATTTTTTTCATTCTTGGCTCTTTTTTTCTTGGCAGGAACGAGTTTTGTGAGATTATTATCTTCTAGTTTTTTTTTTTCAAATAAAATAGAAAGGTTAGAAGGAGAGGCTCTGGTAGCAAATGCAGAGAATGAATAAAGACTGGACGTCTTTTTTTTTTTTTTGACGAGAAACAAAGCTAATATTATTATATAGTGACTGGACGTCTTTTAGCTTGTTAGATCGAACGTTATGTCTATTGCAGAAGTTAAAAATTCATGTGCAATAATTTGAGAAAAGAAAACAAAAACCACCGTCTTGGTGAAGCTTTCGTCATCACCATACTATAATCAACTCCGGGAGATCCGGGAACCCAACGACTTGATTAACTCGAATGAAGAATGGCAACACTGGAGGCGGTGTTCAGGATGAATTTCACCAGCAGAGCTGACGAAAGCACAGGCCCGTGATGGCTCACGATTACGGAGTCCTGGCAATGTCGCCCATGTATGCTGGATCTTATTTTGCTTCTTCGTTTTCTCTTTCTCATCGCGATCGAAGAGCTGAGCGGCAGTGGATGGCTTTTGGAGGATGCATCCTAGAGGCTACAAACAACAGTAAACGGTGTTTTGGTGAATCCCACCTTTGAAAGCAGTACAGATAGAACACTGACAATATACGCAGCAATTCAAGTATGGCGGTTACCTTCTGCAATGGTTTTGATGCAAGATTGTTGATGCCACTACCAATCGCCCAGTGCCAAGAATTTGCCCGGGGTATCTTGTGACCCTGCACAGATCCAGTGCAATATGCACATAAGGACTTCATGGAACCGATAAAATCCAACTTTGTTTCGGATAAAAAGAATCGTAAACAGAATTGGAGCATGTACCTTAGGTCGCTCTCCAGCTTCTTAGATTAAAAGGAGATGTCCTGTCGAAGACTCGAAAGTACAACAGCAGTTCGTACAGGACAGAGACTATTAAGTAGCTGGGCATATGTCCAGTTCAACACGCTCGGATAATTTTGGTAGTCTGGGTCCATCTTCAAAGATACCTTTCACCTTCCTGAGACGTGGCAACTCCTCGAGCCCGTTAAGGTTTGTCACACCTTCGCAATAAGAAATTTTCAGGACTACCAAACTTTTAAAATTTTTAAGACCATCAATCTCTGCTAATTCGCAGTATTTTAGTTCTAGTTCTGACAGATGATGTTGCAGACTAGAAAATGTTGGCTCCGGAATCTTGCAGTGTTTGAGCCGCAAAGTCAATAAGCTTGAGGAGGGAAGTTGTGTGAGGTCTAGCTCCTTCATGTAGGATAAAGAGAGTTCCCGGAGCTGAGTAAGGGCACTAAAATTCCCAGGGAGATTGGTGACCTTTGAAACGGACAATTGCAAGGTCTCTAGACTTGGTAATCTCGCGATCCACTCAACGTTTGGGGTCTGACTCGATGACCCCGATTTCAAGCGTAGCTCTTTCAGATTTGTCAGATATGACAAGTCCGGGACTGCCATGTCTCTGGATCCCCAGCGAAGACTGAGTAAACTGGGGGGCAAAGCTGGTAGTTCTTTAAGTTGGTTACATTTAAGGATGTCAAGGATTTGGAGGCGAGAGTGATCGCAAATGCCCCGAGGCAGCTCAGCCACATTGGATGACTTCAATCTCAAAATTCTCAAACAGGATAATACTGAAATATCACAACAAACTTGGCCCCCCAAACTTATGCAACCAGAGAAATCTATCTCTTCCAGTTTCCCTAACTCCACAATATATTCAGGAAATTTTTGTAGGTGTGTGTGTTCCATCTTCAGCGTCTTCAAATTTCTCAATCCCTTGACTGACTCTGGTAGTTCACTGATTCCAGTGAATGAGAGGTCCATTACCTCGAGCAGCCCCAGCTTCCCGATCGAAGAGGGAAGTTTATTGAACCTACGACATTCCCTTAGAGAAAGTCTCTGAAGTTTCTGAGGAAATTCAAAAGTTTTTGGAACACGCACCTCTTTAGCACCATCCAGAGCAAGACTTGTGAGACTCTCTAGGCAGCTGATTGTGGATATATCTTTCAACTCTTCACAGCCACAAGCACTAAGTTTTTCAAGACACTGCAAAGAACCTTTCTGGATATAAATTATGTCGATGCCAGTTCCATCAATCAGAAGTTCCTTCAAAGATTTCATCTGGGCCAGTTCTGGGGGCAACTTCTTGACTCGCCTGCAGTTTCTCAAATTTAAGGAACTTAAGTTCTCTAGTCCACGAATGAATGTCCCAATTCGAGATAGCTGAGTACAATCTTCCAATATCAATATCTCCAACTTGATTGGAGCTTGAAAGTCCAACAATGCATGTAACTTATCACATCCTTGTAAATTCAAGACTTTCAATTCCTCCACCTTCTGCAATGTATGAGCAAAAGAAGATATCAAACTTCACTCGCTCATATCTATCATCTTAACACGAGATTTAAAAAGCAAATATTGGCCATACCTCTGCGATTTTCTTCCAGAATTCTGAATCTTTGGTGACCGGACTCCAAGACAGATCGAGAATGACTAACTCCTTCAAATGCATATTACCTAGCTCAGGAATCGAATGGCACTCTTGCCAATCAAGCCACCTCAAACTTGGAGGAAGCTTCGTAATATCTCCCTGGATTTTAGCCTGATCCAATTTGAGGTAAATCAGATTCGACATTTTCCAAAATCGTTCACATTCAAAACTGTCGGGGCAACCCTTTTCAACTGTGAGACCAATGCCTTTGACACTTATAGTACCCTGCCAAGTGTCGGTTGAGGAAAAACGTACGAGTAAGTTGAAAAACTCTAATTTCTCTTACTGCTTCTAATGGAATGAGACAAATCAAAATTATAAAATCAGTAGGTATCCACTACAAGTTCTAAATTGTGTTAGGAACAAATCCCTTTCTCTTCCTTCAAGATTAAATCGTAGAGTTTTGCTAGCATAACAATCTTTGAGTTACTTAACAATAATAGCTTGTTTTGAGCAACAAATTTTAGAATGAAGATAAATCACAGCAATTTATAATTATTGGTGATTTGGTATTTTGTGATTCAAAACAGACTGTTATTATCACAGTAAATAAAAAATTATCACCAATCATTTTTCTTTTCAAAAACTTACTTGAAAATCCTCTGGGACGGGAAGGGCACCACTCTGATTCCAATACCTGCAGCGCTTACAACGACCTTTGTCCTTGACAAGCTTCCTGCCGATGTCTCTTACCAGATCGTGCATTCTTAATTCATTATTTTTGCCAATTTCCAATAAATGCATGTCGCAAAGGTCTTCTATTTCTCCAGGAGGACAGCAACCACAAGCCTTCCACATGTAAGAGGGAATCCTCTGATCCTTTCCAATAAAAAAGCATGCTATGTCCAGGAATATCTCCTGTGTACCAGGATTTAAAGAATCGTAACTGGCCCTAAAGGCAGCTTCTACTTTTCTCTCATCGGGATGATCTCTTAAGGAATCCTGAGTACTACTCCATATATCTATGTTCTTTGTCTTCTTTAAATATCCTGCCCGAAGCACAATAGCCATAGGATGCCCTCCAAGAGCTTTGACGATGTCCCTTGAATGGGAAACGTACTCGGGGTCATCTGGGAAAGCATCCCCTCGAAAAGCATGCTTACAGAAGAGTTGAAGAGCATGATGATCTCCCAATGTACTAACCTCGTATTCTTCAGCTTCTCTATCTTTGTCTTCTTCTCCAAAGTCGAAATGCTTTATAAATTTTTTTTTGTTTGTGGTCACAATAATTCGACTTCCTAGACCAGACCAACTAAACTTCCCGGCTAATGCTTCAATTTGCTCACTCATACGCACATTGTCAAGCACAATGAGAACTTTCATTTGTTTAAATCGACTTGATATTATTTTAATACCATGACCAGAAGATCTCAGGGATTCAGGTTTTTCTTTTTGAAGGTCAGCAATCAAGAATGTTTGGGAATCCTTGATTGGTTTCGAATTTATATCTTCGAGGAAGCTACATTCATCAAACAACTCATGCAACTTGTTGAAGACAACCCTTGCAAGAGTAGTCTTTCCGACACCCGGCATACCACATATGCCGATGACACGTACGTCTTCTCCACATACTCTCGTCGCTTTTCCCTGGCTGTGGACAGCACCAAGTTTTGTCATCATCTCTTGAACATGAAGATCAATTCCAACTAGTTTGTCGGTTACAAGTTGGTCATCCTTCTTCAACACCTGCCAGACACGCGTAAAAACTTTGTCTACGAGCTGGGACTCATGCCTGCAAACATAAGTGATGAAGCACGGGATCGCAACAAAGTCAATAGTGAGAGAGAGAGAGAGAGAGAGAGAGTGAGTGAGAGTGAGTGGGGAATGAACCGACAAAAATTAGATCAACCAACGGGAGCAGGGGAATCTTCACTTAAAATGCAAGTTTTAATGCATCGTCCAATCCTTTCATGCATATACCAATTTCGACATTGATATCATGCGATCTGCAAAACAAAACTTCTAGCCATGAGGAACGAACAGAGCATGATGGACCAGGTTGGTTGGTCTAAGTAAATTCATTTTCAAATGGCCACTTTAATCGAGTGACTGGTCCTTCGATAGACATATATAGAACTTCAACCTGTTAATTCACCGATCCATTTCAGAAGAATAACCTTAAAGATCTCTCTAGCATGCATCATCATCGATATGCTCATGTATAATATTTGTTGGAAAAGGTAAGGGTTCATTCTCACATCATCTTATACATTTTTTTCCATTTATCTAGGAAAGAAAGTAGAAGCCAGAAATAAAAGAATTACCCCCCATTTATGTTCTCCCGATTAAATCCGCTTAATCCCCCGATATTCCGGAAAACATATTTCCATCTTTGTATGGTATCTACGTTGACTCCATTCTGCACATGTTTCTCGAAGGACCTTCCGAAATCCCCAGCCTGGCGTTTTACATCGTTGGGACTAACATCATAAAAAATCGGGATGATAGTCTGTCCATTCAATTCTCGGCACTCCCACATTTGTACCACCTCCATGAGGCAACTTCTACTGGAAGCATAATCCTTAGAGAAGACAGCTATTGAGATCGTCGACGCTTGATTGCGTTTTTAGCTTCGGATGGATCTCTTCTCCGGCACGGAGCTCTTCGTCATCTCTAAAGACTTTGATTTCTGCCTTTTCAATCTGCTATAAAGGTGATCCGTGATCGTTTTGCGAGTATCTTCACCTCGAAAACTCAGGAATACTTCATAATTGATTCCACGCGAAAACAATGAAGATGATTCCTGTCAAATCAAGGAAACTAAAGTAAATATAGTGTTCCAGATCAAGTCTTTACGGATCTGGCCCCAAAAAAAAAAAAAAAGTTTCATGGTTCCGATGGAGCCGAGCCTAACACAGCAAGCTGACTGCAACTGAATCTTGCAGCTCATGCATTTTGGCTGTTTTAATACCCATAATTTTCAGAACTTTCGTAATACTCAAACGTTGATTAGTGAATTCACACGTAATCTTTCATAATTTACTCAAATTTAAATGGTATCTCAAATTTTAGGGGAAAGCAAATCAATACTTAACAGACCCAGCGTACAACATCAAAAGTGATTGGAGTTTTGATACGATCTAGTGATTTTGATTTGATTCAATCGTTCACATCAAGGGAGAATTGTAACATTTCAGACGATGTTTAGCAATTTGGGGGGCTGAACCACAAGCAGAGGATCGAAACCACCATATTCATATCGAAGAAATAATAATACAAATCCCAGAGATCCAGAGGAAACAAACCGGGCATTTTCTCTTCCTTCCAGCAGCCACATCTTCAGGAACCATAACTCGGATAATTATTAGAAACGCCCCGCCCGGACCAATTCGCTCGCTCTCTCTCTCTCTCTCCCGTTCTAATGCAGAGGGCATAGGAGGTCTATAGATATTTTTAGACAACACTATAGATTACATTTTACCGATGACCAAGACCGTTGACTTGTGGGCGCGTAGAACGTTAGGGAAAATTGTCGTGTAGCCCGCTCCCACGTGATTTAACATTATAAGTCTTTCTCCATTACAAAAAGTCGAGAAAAAAACAAAGAGACGAAAAGGACTTTTCAGTGGTTGGAATCGATAAAGCAGATACAGTGAACTGATTGGTGGCCCTCTGAAGTCCAGCTCCATTCAATCGGATCGATAAAGACGATGCAATGAAGTGATCGGTTGTCCTGTCAAGTCCTGGTTTTATGTTTTATTTTTACTTTCTCACCTTGGCAAACGAGGATGGATTCCACGCAGGTCTCACAGTACGAGTTCTCCAGTCTGGAGCTAAACTCGGCCAGGGTCCTCCAGCTGGAACCCAAAGTCAGTATGCACCGTTCGAGTCCAGGTAGATTAACTTTAAGGATAAGCGCGTTAGAAGTCACAAAAACATCGTGAAAATGCGATTGAGTCAAAAACTTTTAAAAGTCTGATTAAGTCACAAAACATCGCGAAAGTTGATCGAGTTAAAAACAAAATGTTGATAAAGTCACAAAAGCTTGCCGAAATCACCAAAAACTTTCAAGGTGCGATCAATGGAATGACTTAGATTGAGCATTTTGATAAGTTTTAGGACTTGATTGCACTTTTTGAAAGTTTTAGGACTTAATTGCACTTTGTGACAAGTTTTAGGACTTAATTGCACTTTTTTAAAGTTTTATGACTTAATTGCACTTTTTGAAAGTTTTAGGACTTAATTGCATTTTCATGGCAAATTTTAGGACTTCCAATGCACTTATCCCATTCTTTAATTATAAAAGTTGTTAAAGCACAGATATCTTGGTAATACTTCAAACCACCGGAATATCTAGCTTTGAGAAAATATTGTGTACACAAGAGCACCACATCATATGAGGCCCATCTGTAGAATTTTTGAAAACGCCTCGACGTGTCTGTCTCCTCTCTTCGTTCAATGTGCCGTGAGAGGGTCCCACCTGTACTGTAAAGAACGAGGCACTCTCTCTCTCTTCTTTCATATGCATTATTTTCTCCCAGAGATGTGAGAGAGAGAGATAGACAGAGACAGAGGGAGAGCGAGAGCCTGGTCATGGCGGAAACCATGGAAGCCCCAGGGCACAACCCTAAAAGCTCCTTGAGCACGATCGCGCCATGCTCTCCATTGCCACGGGCCAGTGAGGTGTCTCACTAGACGTCTGCGAGGTCGAGACCTCACCAGATCGGTGAGCTTGAGCATCGCCAGCGCCAGACCTCGGCAAGCTCGGGCTTAGCCAGCGTCCAACGAGCTTGTCCCTCGCCTGGCTGGTTGCCAGCCACCAGCCGACATAACGAAGAAGAAAGAAAAAGAAAAGAAAAAGTAAATAATTATAATTTTGATTTTTTAAAATTCTTTTTATAAGCCTGGTGTTTTGGAAATGGGTTTTAAACTCTAATTTAAACTCATTTATTTTAGTCTTAAAACTCATTTACGATAAACACTTCAAAATCGGAGTGATTCATGGTTCATTTATATTTAAGATTCAATCTGACAAGTCTAGAGAACTAGATACAAATGTCTTCAGAGAAAATATTGTGGGCAACAGTGAAGGGCGAGGCAAAGGACGAGGCGAAGTCGTGAATCGCTATCAAAGTCGATGACTTCCAAGGTGGAGTTTGTTTGATGGCAATTTCCTCATGAATACTTGTTGCACATTCTGATCAGGAAAGGTTTGCAGCGTTTGGCGGACTGCTCCTCATATTACGTAAAAGCATCTTCTAGGAGAGACGACGGGCCCGTTTGGTTTGGCTTTTGGGGAATGTCTTTGGCCAAATGCAAATATCTTTAGGATAAAGGGGTTTTCGGGAATCTTTCGTACCGTTTGGCAAATTATGCATTGAAAAGTTCTTTGTGCGAAAATACCGTTTGGCAAAATTTATTCCAAATGGGCTTTTGCTTTTAATTTTCTTTTAAAAAATCGAAAAGCAAATCCGGCGGCGTGCGATGCCGGCTGACCGGCCAGATTCGGCCGTTCGACCGCCCGAGGTCGCGACCTCGGGCGCGGAGGCGCGAGGCGGATTTGGCCGTCGGCGGCGATCGGCCTCCGGACCGCCGGAATCTGGGGCGGCTTGAGGTCGCGCGGACCCGGGGCGGCGTGCGGCGAGACCTCGGGCGCCCGAGGTCGTAGAGGCCGAGATCGGCGCCGGACGGCCGGATCGGCCTCCGGACCGCCGGATCCGGCGGTCCGAGGTCGCGCGGAACCGGGCGACGCCACGAGGTCGCGCGACCTCGGGCGACCTCAGCGGCGCGGACCTCGGGCGGTGTCGCCGGTTCCGCGAGCGAGGTCCGCGTGAACCGGGCGACACCGCCCGAGGTCCGACCTGGGCGACCTCGGGCGGCGTCGCTGGTTCGCTCGGAACCGGTCGACGCCGCCCGAGGTCCGCGCCGCTGGGTCGCGCGTCGCGGCACCCCAGGACGGTGGTCCCGGCGACGCGCGCGACCCTCGGGCGGCGAGCTGCGGTGGCTGCGGAGAAGCTCAGTGGCCGGATAGAAGAAGAAGAAGACGAAGAAGAAGAAGAAGACACGGGAAAAAAAATGATGAACAGTAGGCGTGGCATTTCCCAAACGCCGAATGCCCAATGCCCCTCCCAGATTGAGCATTGAGCATTCCGAATGCTCATACTTGGGCAAAGGAGCTTCCAAAAAATTTGCCAAACACTCAAATTTTCCCCCAAGGGGCTTTGGGGGTCCAAGGGGCTTTGGGGGTCCAAGGGGAACTTTGGGAATGCCCAACCAAACAGGCCCGACATAGGAAAAAATTCTAAAAAAAATCTTAAACATCTCTAACAATCTAAAATTAAAACACTTATTCTCGAGTATATTAGACCTGGATTGTGGGTTAAAAAAAGAGAGTAACGGAGGAAGCTTAAGGAATTGATGGGCAGTTGAGGAAGAGAGAGAGATTACGGTATATATACAAATTTTATGATTTGTACACAAGCTCCTAAAGTTTCTCTTGTAAATTTATTTGTCCATTGACTTTCAAATACTCGTAAATTGTTCTCGGGAATAGAATAAAAAAGAATAATTTCCAAACAGAAACTGTTTCCGAAAACAGAATGATTATCAAATGCATCATAACTACCGAGGCTTGAACTTTAGCCAACTAATTCAAGGTTTCATTTTTTAAATGTACCAAAATAAATAAATAAAATAAATATCAAGAATGCCCAATTCGTCCATTTTCCAATTTGCATGAGTCTAATTCATCGGACCTCAGCCCGCAAGGTTAGCCCATAAACCCCACTCGAAGCCCATTATCCAAATTCCATTACTCTTACCAACCGATAAAAACACCCGGGATCCGGATCGTAATGATGTACAGCTAATTCAAAGAGCATGCCGGTAGAACTTTGGATTCTTTTCAAGTTGAACAATGGACGATATGAATTTTGCCGACAAATCGAGAACTCAGCAGGACAGAACGATCTAACAGCGCCTTCAACTTGCAAAAGAGCTGAAACAATGCATTTCCTTCCATTGTCTACGGTAGAGGAACGCAACAGAGAAAGATTGAACCAAGGGGGTCCGGCACCTCAGAGAAGAACTTATCACATAACCTGAACAGAGAATTTCACTGACAATCGGAGACATGAAGATGCTCATGCTTCAAGAGCTACAAGATGAGCAGAAGAGTCAACGGGAGGAAGAGGGAAAGAAGAAGATAAACATATAAACGAAGAAAGAAAATGAAAAAGAAAAAAAGTCTTGGACTAAGATGCCCCTAATTATGATTTGGAAAGTGGCATGTGAGATATGCATGCTCACTAGGTTTTTATTTGAAACAAAATCTACCATGAATTTTTTTTTTTGGTAAAAAAAAATGAGCTCACTTTAAGTTTTATTTGAAATTTTTCGGGTGTTCTTTCATCCAAAAAGATAAGATAAATAATTATTTAATTGGCATATAATCGAATAGCAACATTGTTAAAGCTTACTAAGACGTTAGATTGTTAACTTTTATGACAGGTGATGTTGCCTTGCTAAAAAATATCAAATAAATGAGTGTGTTTGGACTCAATGAAGGAAAGGTAAAGCAGTTTCGATGTATTTTGGAACCCACCTAATGCTTACAACAAGACAAGCCACTCGCGAATTGAAAATTAAAGAAGGCAGAGGGTAAATACGGTAGATGGATACCAGATGACAGAACGTAGGTCTTTACCCGACTTATAATATATGTCAAAACACATTCCCCGCATTTAGGCCACAACTCCTGGATACTGCAAGGATAAATCTGAAAATAGAAGACATAATCATGGAGAAAGCACTTTAATCGGTCTATTCACTTGTTCTCTTTTAACTATTGAACTAAGACAAGCTTGAGACATAAACATCCTACAAGACATAGCAAGCCTCAAGAAAGATAAGTTACTTGCCTAATAATTATGAAATGGCCAGAAAAGAGTACTCAAGTTGGTTTCTCTTTTTGGATTATTGCTTGCTAATGGATCACACTAGATTTCCTTATTTCTCCCTTTCTTTCCCCTTGTCTACTTCTAGTGCGACTTTGGGACCGGAAGAACCTCAAAACACAGTTGCAATCAACAGTTTCAGGGATGGCCATCCTTGGACGGCACTGGAATGTCATGATATTTTTATGAGGCTCCGGAACTCCTCAAGTTAGAAGCCGTACTGCAATAAAACAGAACCTATCTGTCAGCCGGTATCAATCTTATGGGACTGAAAGTGCTGAGAAAGGACATGGTAGAGGTTTCTATGCAATATAAACAGAAAAGAGTGTTAAAATGGAATGTTTTCCAAGACCTTTTATTCTTCTTTTTTTTTTAATGTTCTAAAAACAAATTTATCCTTTCTCTGAAACGCCTATATCTAATATAGGCCTAATTACCCCCACCAAAAAAAAAAAAAAAAAACCACCAAGATGAACGTGCCTTACTTGGTTTCTCCCATAAGAATGAACTCACCAATTAAATAATGGAAACAGTAGTAGAAGATTAGATAAACAAGAAAAAAAAATGTGGGAACAGATGACACCCCATTATAGACTCTGCTAATCTGTAAGTAATCTGCCTTCCGTATTCATGGGCTTTAGGGTGTATAATGTTCTGAATGCCGGGTTGGGAGTGGGTGGAGAGAAAGAGATGGTCAGCGAGAAGATTCAGAAGGAAAAGTTAATGGCGATCGCCCAGTCCCGTCTTGTTTGTTATTCTTCACTCTGTTATTTGGAAGGACAAGTGAGCCTATCATTTTCATGTTCTCTTCCTCATGATTTAGGCTGTGGAATACCGATATATATATTCATTTTTATATTTTGAAAACCCTAATTAACTCTCTCTCAAGGTCGGTGCGCCTCCTTCAGTCCTCAACACTCCTCAGGCACTTTCCCTCAAAAAGAAACCCTAACCTTTGGTCCACTCTTAATCCTCCTCACGCATGATCCTCTTAATTCTCTCGCCTCGTCTTGCTCTCAGTCGCCTCTCGGCTAAACTTTCACCTTCAGCCCTCCATCCCTACATCACAGTCGTGGCCTTGCATACGACCCTCCCTCGCGGTCATGGCCTCACCTCTCTCTCTTACTCTCGACTCAATGCAACGGCCGTTCTCTTGTTATTATTGCTTGATTTCTATCGCTGGAATGGGATTTCTTATCGGAACGCGGCGTTAGTTATGCTAGAAATTATCCAACACTCAATTTGGTGTCTTCTCACTTTTATGGAAAAAGTTTCGCAGTCCTTTTTTCATTCAATTTCTTTTACGTTTCATAAAACATGGAAAACTAATGACATTAAAACACACTAAAAGTCGAACAAGATATACCAATATGACATTAATAGAGTAAGAACCCGAACTTTGTCGGGCAAAATTAAATACCGCCTTTACATTAAGCCTTGAACAGGATCCCAGCCATGCCCGACATAAAAATGCAATTAGTCTAGGCTAATGAATGCAAATTTCCCTAAACTTTGGCGATAATGAAATGTTAAACCTAGATATGAAATTGAGTTTAAATAAACTAAATACCGTGATGAAATTCTTACCTAAATGCAATTCTTTTTTTTTTTTTAATCTTTTTCATCTCCAATATTTTATATTTTCCTCATGGAAAAAACAGACTAGAATGTAAGATAACATCCAAGGGAGACACGGACCAAGGCCCAGTCCGGATGAGGGCGCACATTACACCCACAATAAATCACACAGGATAGACTTGTGTCATGGACAAGATTCTCCCGTGCTAAATTATCCTTGTGAGTAGAGCTCGGTGTGATTGAAGTGAAGAATGAGTGATGTAGAAGGGACAATACAACTAGTTCTTAGTAGTGGCGTTAGAGTATTTGTGCTAGGAATTCTATAATAGAACAATTATAACTACCAGGAGTTTTAAAAGCAGGTTTGGCCTCCTGTGTATAGACTAATCAATAGTTGATGTCGCTTTCCCGATGAGACCATGGCAAGCTGAAATCACTTGTTGCACCTTAATGTTTTGTGTGTCTCACGCAAAACATTGGATGCCTGAGCTAAACTAAGTGTGATGCAATCCTACGTGATGATGCAATTCGCCATACTCTTCTTAGGAACAATTATAAACAGAAGGCTAGTCCAATGTTTTCGGCTCACTAGGTGCTGCAAAGGCTGTTTCATGGCCAAGAAACTATCGGTCCATGACACTTGAATGGCGATTGCATAAGTGCTCAGTGCAAAATGAATGGGCGAATACTAAGGCTCTGTTTGTTTCGCTGAAAATAAATGATTCAAAAGATATTTTTCTTCTAAAAATGCTCATTTGTATAACTCGAAATAATTAATTAACAAAAAAATTTAATCAATGATCACAATTCGTGTCTAGATTTTTTGTGAATGATAAAAAATATTTTTCATTTATTTATTTTTGTAAGTGATAAAAACAATCAATTTTAAAAATTGTTTTTCGAATAATTTATTTTTCGCAAAATAAACGAAACCTAATTCTAACATCACTAGACATCAATATAAACACGGATATGAGAAAATCAACTAACTCGACATGATGAGGTTCACTGCTAAGGGGGAACACGGCTTTGAGGCAAATTCGTTGTTTTTGGGTAAGCAAACATAATGGCTGGTTTTGATGAGAACATTAAGATGCAAGTATCACAGGTCAATAGTTCCTTGGCCATGGAATACCTCGTGCAATGCTTGAGGAGCGGAATTCGCCAGGCCAATCTTCCTTCTATAGTTGTTTCAATGAACAATACGACAAATAGTACTTTTATACGAGATCGTACCACGCCCAACTTCACTTGGGACTCTAGTCCATCGAGTGAGACAACGAGATCTCTTTAGGCTCAATAATTGATTTCAACCTCCCATGGCCTCATCAAGAGAGCGGCATCAACTCTCGACTAGTATGTGCATGGGAGGTTAACTTCGTCTTCAAAGCTCCTAAATAATATAATCATTTCTATCCTAGAATTCTTAACACCAATCATCCTGACCTCACTCCCAGTTGTGTTTATCCTCTTTGCATCCTCACTCTTTATTCGATAACCCCCAGCTCCGGTATGGGAGAATCACGGACGTGACACAAACACATGATTTAAGCATTAAACAAGACATAATCAAACCTCATATCCAGGCTAATCAAACTGGTGGTACCGAGATAATGAGTTTGCAACACCCAATAGGGCGAGACAGGTGACATACTTGGCTTTAAACTACGATTTCGCGCTCGGCAGATCTGATGAACAATAGATGACAGGGAGCACATGAAAAACATTAGACTCCTACATTAAATGATGGAAGGAAATAAATGAACAAGCCTGGATGGACCTCTCTCAAATTTCTCACTCTCGTTTCCTTCTCAACTCACTCTCTCGTGCTCTCACGGCCAAACTCACTCTCATTCACTCACCCACGGTTTGGGAGAGCTGTGGGAGATGTTCTCCAGCTCACTCTCTATTTCCCTCACTCCCTCTCTCTTTCATGGATTGAATGGTTACGAAGTGAAGAAATTTATTCTTTATACTCCCCACTCCCCAATTTATGCTCACCGTTTGGACCCATTTTTGGGGTACAATGGAGGTCCTTGTCCAAGCTCCATATGGTGAGGTCTTTTGTCCGATGGTTTGTACTATGCATGGGGTTATTGGCCGGTCAAAGGGAGAGGATTTGTCCACTGGTTCGTGCCATACTTAAGGGTTATAGTCCATTCAAAAGAGGAAGCCCTTTTGCCTAAGGGTTTGTACCATGCTTGGGGTTCAAAGGAAGTCTATTGCCCCTTGGATTTAGAGGTGTATGGCCGACCAAGGAGATCCTATCTTGATCAATTTGGTTCAAATTTAATGTGCCATTGTTTCCCTATACGGTATACCTAAAAAAGCCTTATTTGCTTGTCCAATATTTTCCTATTTAATCACCAACGTATCTTTCCGATCAGGACGTAGACAAACTGCAGGTCGATCTATGCGCTTTCTCTAAGTTCTGCCGTTTGTTCCTTAGCTCCTTAGGAATGAAGGGGAAGACATAAGGACGGGCTTTTCGGGCTAAGGTAAGAAAGTCAGCCTTTACTACTGTGAAAGCAATTCCTTCGTGGGACTTGGATTAGCGGCATATCCACAAAGGAGGCAAATTAAAAGGGTTAATAATGCGAAAATGTGAAGCAAAATGGGTGATTCGAGAGTGATCATTATTTGGACGAATTTTAAAAGTAAAGGATACGCAAAAATGAGATATATGAACTCGAGTCCACGCAAAGTGCAATATGCAAGTTTATACAATATAGATATTTTTGGTTCGGGATCAAATTCCAAATGAATTCGATCCCTAATTTTTTCTTATGAAAAACACAAATAGTCTATAAGCAAAAATTTAAGTGTAAACACTATATTTAAATTGAAAGAAGAACCAGAAAAGTTGAACAGCATGTAATGAAAAATAAATGTAAAAATTAACCACGTCACTCATGTCAAAAGATGCAAAACATCCTTCCCTTTCAGATAAGCCTACGACAGCATCGATTTGGCAGGGGAATTCATAAACTTGATCTAGAAGTGAGGAGACACATGGTAACTAAAAATTTGACAAATCAACTAAAGGCATAACGTCATAAACCATAGGTAAAGAAAGAATGAGAACTCCAAACATCAAAGTGACCCAATATTCTAAGTGACAAATCTGCCAGAAAGTAGCATACACTTGAGGCGTTACAGATTTTTCCAGCTGAATTTTTTTAGGAGAAAATCAACTGGTGCACAACTTTCCTTTCGGAAGAGACCGATGTGCTCACCCGGAGGGGCTGCTTTTTGCTCACGGCGGTTGATTTTGGCCTCAACTTGTCTTCAGGGGGAATTCAATAGAATCAAGCTTGAAATTGACTCCAACGAATTTGCCTAATTCGCCTGCTCCCCTAGCTTCCCTTAACAAGGTGGATAGCCATGCACAGATATCAGTTAGAACTGAGGAGAATCCAGCATCACGTATTTGGAAAACGAGCCATTACATACTTCAATGCATCCTGTACTTGCGCCGACTTCTCAGCCGGACATTCACTGATATTCAGCTCTTCCAAAGATGTTAATTTTTCTAGGCCTTCAATTTGACTGATCTTTTTGCATCGAATGATCTCTAAAACTTTCAGCGACTTCAAGTTTGATAGATCAGGTAAACTGAGGTCATCACAGTCAGATAGAATCAAACTCCTCAGTGAGGTTATCTGGCCAATCCCGTTGAGATTTTGTATTTTGCAGTTTGATATATCTAGCCCTTTCAGGGCTTCAAGCCCTTCAAGCCCTTCAATCTCTTCTATCGCAGAGTGGTAGAGCTTGAACGCTAACAGCTTCTTGGGAAGCTCAGATACATCTCTACAGCTCAAACCAGGGGGGGTAAGCGTTTTGAGCCTTTTGAGGGGAGGAATATCCGTAGGCCCAAACTTCAGCTTGATAACTTGCGAAAGAGAAAGTTCTAGTTTCCTCAGTCTGGGAAACGATATCGAGAAGGATTGTTTGTCAATCATTCGTTTCACGTTGGATTCTGGCATTGGCAGTTTGGAGGGAGGTCGGCGTGCCTCCCAGTCCCCATCACTTAGGCACAGCTCCTCCAACTCCTTCAAATCTTCAAGAAGGGGTATCGCTTTCATCCTTTCAGAACTCACACGCAGACAAATTAGAGACGGGGGAAGCTTCGGCAACTCTTCAATTTCATCGCACTGAATTAAATCCAGGGTGTGAAGACCACGGATGGTGGAGATTGCAGGGGGTAGGCTAGATATACTGGAATGGCCCAGCGTCAATGATCTCAGACAATGTAGTCCCTTAATATCATGGGGAATGGCCCCCTTCAAACTCCAACACCAGGACGCGTATAGTTCTTCGAGCTTGGTTAGATACCCAATCTGCCCAGGAAATGCTCGAATGAAAGATGAGTCCATTCTCAGCACTTTCAAGCTTTTCAGATTTCCTATTGAATCTGGGAGTTCAGAGACACTAGTCGCCGATATATCCAACTCCTCTAATGACCCAATTTCACCGATGGAATATGGAAGTTTCTCCAAACAACGGCAATCCCTCAATGACAAGCGTCTTAGCTTTTGCAGCTTTCCCAGTGAGCTCGGGAGCTTAGAAATTTTGGCACCTTCTAATGAGAATTCAGAGAGAGCAGTCAGATAACAAATTGAACTGGGCAGGTGAGTCAATGGGAAGCAATTTAAGCCACTGAGAATTTCGAGTTGCTTCAAATTGCCTATGGAGATGGGGATCTGCCGTACAGAAGTCCCGTCAATAAAAAGCTCTTTCAGAGCTGTCGTACAACCTAGTTCCACTGGCAACCAGTTCAATTGGGAGCAGAACTTCAAATTCAGGTAAACGAAATGTTTCAAATTGCCAATTGAAGGATCTAGCTTCACCAAATGAGAACATCGTTCAAGAATCAGGATTTCCAAATCTTTGTAATCAGAGAAGTCAGGAGTGAACAGTAAGTCAGAACACCCGGTAAGATTCAAGACTTTCAATTTCTTCATTTGCAAAGCCCAAAGGGAAAACACGCACATGGTCAATTCACAGATATTTAATTCAACAAAGCAACTATAAAACAACCAAATGAATACCAAACCACCTTGATTTTACTCCAACCTCCCCATTCTTCTGTGACTTTGCTCCAAGACAGATCAAGAATAACTAACTCTCTTAATACAAAATTTTCTGCTCTAAAATCCAGAGGAAACCTTTGCCAACAAAGCCACCTTAAACTCGGAAATACACCTGCAAAATCTCCGGAAACTTCTGCACCATCCAACTTGAGAAAACTTATGGCTGGCATGAACGCAAAATTTACAGCTGTTAATATGCATAAATCACGAGCATCAACCTCTCCGATTCCCTACATATAAAATAAGTATCATTATCATCAGAAGCTGTAAACCAAAATACCAATCAGGAAAAAAGGATGCTTTCCTTGCCCCGCATGCTAAATAGTAGTATAGTACATACATAATATTATTCCCTCAGAAAATGTGACATAAAAAGAAAAATGCAGCCCATATGTCAAGATGTTTGTTTGCCGAAGACAAACTGAACCAAAAGTTTTTACCTTCTCCTTGTTCATTGCTTTTCGAATCATATCCTGTGTGAAAAATCTACGTGAACTTGGATCTCCAGATCCCTCTTGCTTAAAAATTCTTTTGCCAAAGCATCTCAGCAATCTGTGCATCTGCAGTTCATTGTTTTCTCCAATTTTTGCCAGGGGCATTAGAATGCAACCAGAAGATGGAAGGTAACAATTGGGCCACATATATGAAGCAATTCGGGCATCCACACCAGAGATAAAACATGCAATGTCCAGATATATATCTTTTTGCCTGTTAAAATATGTCTCGAGTTTAAGCCCAATGCAAAATTACGAATATTCCGAATTGGATATGTTGTGGATGTTCGAAATCGAGCAAAGAAGATCCGAAGATCAACTTCCCGAATTTGAATCTGCGTTGGAGAGTCTGGCTGTTAAAATAGGAAAGTCCAACTTTGACTAGGACTTGGATTTTTGTTTAAAATATACAAAGATATGTTTTGGATAGGAAACAAAATCCTATGAGAAGTTGGCAAAATAATAAGAGTTTTACTTATATATAGACTTAAGGCCATGGGTGATAGATGTGGATCACAAGTTGTTTTGAAGCGCCACGTGAGTGCTTGGTGTTCCGCCGTTGATCGTGAAGAATTGGTCTTGAAGCACCGCCTCGTTGTTGAGTGCTTGGGAGGGATTTTCTTTGTCGTGAATTACATCCAAGAAGGTTTAGTGTTAAAGCCAATTAAATCTTGTGGTAAGATTTGCGTGTAATTCCTTCGTGAGATTGAGAGATTATTTCTTGAGGAATTTCGGGGCTAAACACTGTGTGTGTTATTGGGTGTAATTGGGGCTTGGGAAACACCGAGAGAGTGTTTGAGTGACTTGAGTGTGTAATCTCCTTGTATCGCTTGATCTATAGTGAAATTCGCTGCTACTCTCCCCGTGGACGTAGGTCTTTACGACCGAACCACGTAAATCTGGTGTCCGATTTATTTTCTTTTTCTGTCTATATTATTGTTCGATCGCTCACCTTATCGCAACATTGCCGATGATCCAGTTCTCCATAACATATATCCAATAGCTCTTGAAGGCCAACCATAGTCTTTTGAGAACTCATCGGACGTGCTTTCATTGCCTTCTCCATATTTTCCCATTCTTGTATTGATTTACCCCGCAAAAATGAACCGATGACTTCAACTGCTAATGGTAGTTTCTTTGTAGCATCGACAATGCAGTTTGAGAGTCCATCATAATCAGGCATGGAAGATTGCATCCTGAATGCATGCTTGCAGAAAAGTTCAAAAGCTTGACCATCATCCAACTCACTAACCTTGTAGGTGGGAGCCTTGTCGGAATCATACCCTTCGAGAATTTCCTCATTTTGAGAAGTCACAATTACTCGACTACCTGGACCAAACCAATGAAGCTGGTCTCCTACAATAGCATGAAGATCAGATGGCTTTTCCACGGCATCGACAACTATTAGAACTTTCATTTCACAAAATATATCCACGAAATCTTTTATTGTTTCATCAAAAGAAGGATCTTCATGATCTCGTTCAAGGATATCACGTATCAACTTATTTTGCAAAAACTGCATTCCACCAGAACTTTGTGTAGCTACAACTGTCGAAACAAGAAGAGATCTGGTCGTATACAGCCTTGGCGAGAGTCGTCTTGCCAATTCCATCAGTACCATAGATTCCAATAATGCGCACCTCATCATTACCTTCCATCTCCAGTAAGTCGGTGATTTGTTTGGCACGATCATCAATTCCAACCAAATTCTGAACAGCTGCAATTGCATAATTCCTATCCGAGGCTTCCATGTCTACTGTTCGCTGTCCAGCTTCATCTTTCATATTCTCCATGCTCTGCAATAAAAAGAGAATTTCTTCACCAAAGTATTATCATAGATGGAAAAAAAGAACAAACGTCACCTGATCAGTCTCTCTTTTCTAACATTGCATCACTTCCACACATGAGATTGGAAACCATTTTCCGAATGAGATTTAACCCTAGGAAACATTTTTGGTCACATATCACCAAATAAGGGGAAAATTAACAATTTTCTTGAAAAATTTCCCAGAAAGGTTTTTTCCGTTGTCATGAAGTTTTCCCCCAATAAACGCACCCTTAGACTCAGTTCGTTTGGTGGAAAATGTGACATTTCTGGAAAATGCTTTCCAAGAAAATGATAATACTTCCTGATGTTTAGCCGAAACATGAAAATGGAGTGAAAAATATTTTCCGTTATTCAGTAACAAAAATCATTTTCTCCATGCACTCAATAGTTTGAGAACAAGTTGAAGAGATCGACGGATGCGGTCGGCGAGGGAGAGAAGGCCGTGAACAGGGTCGACGTCGACGGGCTGTAGCTATTGTTCGGGGGCCAGAACGGGCTCAAGTCTTGCAACATGTGGGGCTCCATCGCCGGCGGGATTGCCGGTGTCGCATCATCAGCTCGTCGTCGCCGGCCACCGCCGACAGCCCGCCCATGAACAGGGTCAACGCCGACGGGCTGTTGTAGCTGTGGTTCCTGGGCCAGAACGAGCTCAAGTCTTGCAACATGTGGGGCTCCGTCGCCGGCGAGAAGAAACCCGCGGATATCGCTGGCGGGGCCGCCGGCGTCAGTATCATCAGCCCGTCGTCGCTGGCCACCGCCGAAGGCCCGTCCATGAACAGGGTCGATGCCGACGGGTTGTTGTAGCTGTGGTTCCTGGGCCAGAACGGGCTCAAGTCTTGCAACATGTGGGGCTCCCTCGCCGGCGAGAAGAAACCTGTGGATATCGCCGGCGGGGCCGCCGGCGTCAGTATCCCCTGACTCCGGGCCAGCTGGATGTCTCCCAACATACACATCAGCTCCTCGTCGCCGGCCACCGCCGACGGCTCGCCCATCTTCGTGGCAGCGGCGGCAAAGCCCTTTTCCCTGCCCGTTGGGCTGGTCCGCTCTATCGTCGCCACTTTGGCCGCCGGGGACACGTACCCGGAGGAGGTGGAGGAGGACCCCGTGAGCTGCTGGACGATGGACATGAAGTTCCGCTCCTCAACGTGGATGACCTTCGGCGAGATGTCAAAGATGATCGTGGGCTTCTGCTGGTCTGGCCCCGCCCCGGCCCCCGCCGCCGCCGCCGCCACCGGCAGTTGGGTCGGGCGAGGGGCCCACGAGGAGGAGGCCGCCGGGTGGGACAGCTGGTGAGGGCGGGGCGGCTTCTGGACGTCGTGGGACTGCTTGGCGACCCGGAGCGGGGAGGGCCGGGGGCCCTGGAGGGGGAGCTCCTTCTTGGGCGGCGACGGCAGCGGTGGCTGCCTTCCTCCGCCGGAGGGATAGGAAGGCTCCATGATTGAGGCTATATCGGGTCGGTCTTGATGGGGGAGGAGGAAGGAAAAGGAAGGGGGGGATGAAGAAGAGGCCGAGATTTGGTGGGCAGCGGTCAAAATGGATGCTGAAGCTCATAGCAGAGAGCAGAGGAGGAGAGAGAATAGAGGGAGAGAGAGAGAGAAAGCATTACATTTATGACCGGAGAAAAGTCAACAATTCATCGAAAGGGTCCTCCTGTAATTTTCCAAGGCCCCGCATTCGTTGTTTTATTATTATTGGCACTGAGCTTATGCAAGGAGGATGATGGTTGGCTGAGTTGGGCAGAACGCCCCTGCTCATTTTATCAATGGGGTGCACCGTCATCCTTCTTCTAGAGAGATTAAGGAAAGATTAGAGCTTTCCACATTGATAACCCGTTTTTGCATATGAATCCAGACTGATCCTTAACAGGCTTAAAGGAGAAAAAATAGGAGAAATAACTCATGAGGGATTGAACTCCCCAATGTCGCTTTATGTGTATTTCATCTGAATAGAGAAGAGAAAAATCTAACTTTGTTATAATTGGAGCATATCTAACTTAGCTATAAGAATAAATAAGTATGGTTTCTTTTTCTCTGTTAAATAATGCTTCGAATTTGAATATTTGCAAAAATGTGATTCGCTTGGACAAATAGAAGTTCGTGAGACTCCGTGAAGATTTATAAAAGAAAATAATAACAAAAATGAGGAAAGTTCTTTGCTACGAAGCTTGCGGAATCCGAAATGAAGAAAAGAAAAGTGAAGCCCTGTACGTGGTTCCCTTCAGCAATCGAAGATTGGTTAATGGTGGGGTTCAAAGTCAAACTTTTGACTTCGGGCACACTCGCGCACACACACGTTCGGTCTGAAGTCCTCTGCATGCGTAAGAATCCAAAAGTGGTGGTGGCCTTTGACTTGGGCCCACATATAAAAACACATATAATTTCCTTCTTCGAGCGAGTGTGTGGCGTGGCCGAAGACCTACGTAAAAGAGAGAAGCCCCACGCCACTTGAGAGGACGCCGCTGCAGCTTTACGTAGAAGGGAGCCGCGAAGATTCATAAGCTGCCCGTGTGAAGCTTTGATTAAAACGCGAAGCCATACGTAGAGCGTTTTCTTTCAAACTTGAACGCATGGTAATTTTATGTCATGAGTTTAAAATCAAGTGAGTTGTTTATTTATAAACAATTTTGATTTGAGATTAAATCTAGGTATGGGAAACACTTGAACGTTTGACGATTATAAACTCTGATATTCCGATTATAGTGGATTATTTACTGCTGACTCTTTCCGTGGACGTAAGTACCAATACTCAGACCGAACCACGTAAATTTCTGATGTCCTTATTTTTCTTGTTAATTTCTTCGATGATTTCGCATTGACCTAAATTACAAAGATCCTATCTTTTCACATATTATATCCCAACACTCTCTCTTCCCATTATGCTAAAATCAAAGTTCTAGCGTCTGGTAACCAGAATTGGAAGAGCAACATTCATTTCCCAATCAGTTTGACCGGTTTGATGTACCCTTTTGGAAAACAAGGATTTCAAAACTAAAAAAATTACCAAATTTTGATGAGGAAGTAAATATGGCCAGAGCCCATGTTTAACTGTATGCCGCCACGCCATGGGAAAATTCTTTGTTATTACCTTTTCCAATTGTCCGGATCTCTCTCGTTGTCGTGTATAAGAATCTCTAATCAAGAAATGCGGGAGATATTATGTCTAGTTTCGAGGAAGGGGAGGCCGTCTGGACCTCTCTTTCTTTGGCCTCCCTCATAATCTTTTTATGTACTTCGACCTGTGAGCTAAAAATTTAAAATAATTAAAAACTCAACTTTAAAAAATAAAAATAAAAGGAAAAGGTGTTTGGTAAAAAAAAAAAAAAAACGTAGATATAAGTGAAAGAAACAAGATCTAAAAAAAAAAAAAAAAAACATTTTTCCCACTTATGTTTTTTTTTTTTTTTTTTTCATTGGTAGAAAATATTTTCCTTGACTAATTTATTTTCTATAAACCAAACGGCAAAAAATCTAGCAAACGTTTTTCTGAAAGTTATTTTCTATTACAAGCCTTCACATGTAAGAGGAATCCTCTCATCCTTTCCAATAAAAAAGGCAAATTATGTTGAGGAATATCTTCATTGTATGAAAAACAAAGATTTGTAACTGACCTCGATGGCAGCTTCGACTCCATCCTTCAGCTGGTTAACATCTTCAAGCTCATTAAGGATTGTTATACCGCTGCCTCGAATAATATTCAGGGCTGGCAAAAGCTTTAAATTTTCGCATACGTCCAATGCATTGGACAACAGGATGGGAGAATATTGGTAAAGTCGGACGAGCAGAAAAGATACCTTCCACCTTCCTGAGACATCATAAGTCTTCGAGCCCATTAAGGTTTATTGCCCGTTTGCAATGAAAAACTTTCAAGACTTCCAAAAGCTTTAAATCTTCGAGACCATCAATCTGTGCTAAATCGCAATCCTCTAGTTCTAGTTCTGACAGATGTTTCAGACTAGAAAACTTTAGCTCTAGAATCTCGCAGTGTTTGAGACGTAGAGTCCATAAGTTTGAGGAGGGAAGTTGTGTGAGATCTAGCTCCTTCATGTAGGATAAAGTGAGTTCCCAGAGCTTGGTAAGACCACGAAAATCCCCAGGGAGATTGGTGACATTTGGAAGGGACAATTCCAAGGTCTCTAGCCTTGTCAATCCCATGATCCACCACATATTTGTGGTTTGATTTGATGACCCCGCTTCTATCTGCTCATCAACATTCAAGCATAGCTCTTTCAAATTCATCAGATTTGTCAATTTGAGGTCTGCCATAATTTTGGATCCATAGCAGAGAGTGACTAAATTGGAGGGCAACTCTGGTAGTGCTTGAAGTTGTTCATGTTGGAGAAAACTTCCTTATTTGTTTTGAAGTTAACAAAACGTTTCTATCAGTTTAGTCTGAAGATTTGCAGACTCAATTTTCAAAGTTTGAAGACCTCCATATTCAAGATTTAAAGTCTTCCCTCATTGATAGTCTTCAAACCGACGAAGAAAAGATTTATTCGTTGAAGAAGATTTATCCAGATGTGAGTATATCTTTAAGGATTTGGTTCGTACGGTTAAAGAAGATCTCACGGCTGGAGATAGCATTTCGTGATCAATTATTCTAATTGAAATCAATTCGGATAATTAGATCTGTTGATTGGCGAAGTATACTTAGAAAGTTCTACTTATGGAAACCTAGATCCTGATTGTATGGGCGAACAGGATTGGTGAGCTATCATCACATTCCTTAAATAACTCGAGATCTCTCTAATTGATTTTGTCCAACAGATAGATTGGAAGAACTCTTTTGGAAGATGTCAATGGTTAAAAAGGCATGGAGGAGTATATAAGGAGAACGCTCAAGTTATTCAAGTGTGCGTAAAAGAAAAATTCGAAAATCTGAAACTCCTCGTTCTTTCTCTGTTACAATTGTTGAACTTAAGTTATACTCATAATAGAGATTAAATACTTGTGAGGCCTTGAGGAAGTGTAGCAGAGTTTCTACACTGTGGAATCAAAGACGTGAGACTGTAAAATCTCTTTTGGTTTTTAGTGGAATTCAGCCCATGGGCTGTCAGTGTAGGAGAATGGACGCAGGCTTGGTCTAAGCAGAACCAAACCTTATGTTTCAATTCTCTTTCCCTAATCTCTTTACTTTAATTCGTAATCTTATATATCAAAGACGTGAGACTGTAAAATCTCTTTTGGTTTTTAGTGGAATTCAGCCCATGGGCTGTCAGTGTAGGAGAATGGACGCAGGCTTGGTCTAAGCCGAACCAAACCTTATGTTTCAATTCTCTTTCCCTAATCTCTTTACTTTAATTCGTAATCTTATATATATGTTTATAGTCTTTTACATCTTTAGTCTATTATCCCTAAAAGACAATTTAATTTGTTAAGTCTTGCAACAACTTTTTTTGTGACATCCAGATTTTCGGGTTTTAATTGCGATTGGATAAATTGGACATTTCATCGACGCGACTACAATGTTTTTCTCTGAGTTGACCACTCACGAGATAACTAGACTAGCTGAGTGAGTTATTAAGGACTTTAAGGCAAATAGACTTGAGAATTCGATTAGAATTCGATTTCTCGACTGTACTTATCTTTAGAGATCATTACGGCTCAGTTAAAAATCGAATTACGATCAAAGATAGGCCGGTTCGACTGAGATGAATGACCAATCGTGGATGACTCCACTAAATTGGAAAACTCTCGTTGACTGGCACTAATTTGATTTTATTGTCGTTTTGATACTCGTATCCGTATTTGAATCCTCGAGATTTTCACGACAACCAAGCATTGACAATGTGTTGAGTGGGTTCATTGTAGCTCGAAGAAAACGACAACGGATCATTTGTCCTAAAAGTTTTGAAAACTACATAGTAATCTAGGTCATGCTAAAAATGCGCTGGAGTGAAATTAACTATCAATTTAAGTTCGATTTCAGAAATTGGAAGTTCTGTAGTGTCACGAGCTAATTTAAGAAGGTCGACTCGCCGGAAGATTTTCGGAGATTTCCGAGATTTTTACGAAAAATCGTTGTGGACGATTTAGAAAATGAACGGAAATTCGGATTGGCTATTTTGAAGAGATTTTTGACATTTGGGGTAAGTGACTCGGTGAATGAAAGTTGTTTGGGCTTTTTCTGAATTCAAATTGGACCTCAATCAGATTTGTTTGTTCAGAAAATCGGATACCGAGAAAAATGAAATAGAATTTGGAATCGAGGGAAATTCGTGAGATTGAATGACCGTCTCATTTTGGTCTTTAATTGGACTTCGAATTGGAGGAATCGAAGAAGAAATTGAAGCCGAAACTGAGTGCCAAAAATGTGAAATTCGGATTTAAGCTTGGGGGCTGCATTTTTTACATTTAAATTGGATTTTTATGGAATTGTAGGCTAGAAAGAATTAAGGGACAAGGAGATATGCGTGAAGACCAAATGGGGGACAAAGCTTTAATGGATTAAGATATTTCTTTGACTTTTGGCCTTTTCCTTCTAAGCTGCTCACGCATGGCTCTGCTGGCCGGTCTCCTTCGAGTGGCTTCTCTTTCCTTTCCTTTGGCTTCTCTCTCTTATCTTTTCTATTCTGTTTTTACTTTCATTTGTTAATCTTTCCCTCGAGCAAAACCGAAGCACCATCTTCTGTCTTTTTCCTTCCCATCATCGAAGCAACCCCATCCCCATGTTTCCCTTAGCTTCATGCATTTCCATTCAAATTCAAGTCTCAGCTAGTAGCTGCCACATGTCCAGCGTGCACCCATCTTCAGTCAACAATTATCACTCGGTTGACCTCCCAAAGAACCCCACCAACTGGACGTGAGCTGCTTCTCCATAATCGAAGAGTCCAGCGCTTGCAAGCTCACCGAAGTCCAGCTTCTTTGGCCACGTCTTCTCTCGGTCAAAACCCTTGCCATGGAGCTCCATCGAAGACCGCCGAATCAGCTCATGTTTAGCTGCTGCCACCTGCTCGTTTGTCATCTTCTTCGGTCAAAACTTCTCCAAACTTGCTTTGATTGAAGACCGAGCAGCTTCCTACCGAACCGAAGACCGAATCAGTTCAGCGCCTTTGCGCCCGCGGCCTAGCTTTCATCTTGTCGTTCCCTTCCACCGAGGCCTCAACGAATCCGTCCAACTTCACGTCTGAAAATTGCAAGCCCAGCAGCGAGCTTGTAGGCTGATTTCGGCCCCAGTTTGGGCTCGATTGTCGGAACTGCTTTGAAGAGAACCAAGCTTTGTCGCGTGCTTGTTGATTTGATCCGAGCAAATTTTGAATCAGGTGAGTTTTACTCACTATTGCCTTCTTAGTTTGCTAATTATACTTAAAGGTTGATTAAATTTAATTAATTGCAATTAGGTGGATAGATTAGATTAAAGTAATTAAATTAAAGACTCATTGATGCATGTTCATTAAATTGATTGTGTATTTAACTAGTAAACATGTCATATTATTTATTGGATGCTTCTTGGGATTTTTCCCGACCTTTATCGGGTGTTAATTATGCAATTCGGGCCTAAGTGGAATTTTTAGTAATTAAATATTAATTTTCGAAATTAATTATTTAATTATTTATTTTTCTGGAAATTCAACTGGGATGGCCAATGACCAGGATTTTATGCTGATGATTGTGGTGATGATTGTGGTGCAGTCCGTTTATTTAATTGAGCTATATATTGTGCTAAATTGGAATTATTGTATTTATTTATTTAATTTTCGAAATTAATTATTTAATTATTTATTTTTCCGGAAATTCAACCGGGATGGCGGTGATTGGAATTTCGTGTTGATTGTCGTGGAGCAGTTCGTTTATTTATTTGAGCTTTAATTCGTGTCGAATTGATTTAATGGTGCATTTTGAAGTTATGTTCTTAATTAATGCAATTTTGACTATGTGATTGAGAATTGGTCGGGTATCGGTTGTCAGTATCGAAAGTGAGTTGGTAAATCACCTGGAGAATGCATGTGGCCCGGTGAATTGGAATGTCACCTGGGAAGGACACGTGGCTCGGTAATTGGATATGTCACCTTGGCGAAAAGGTAGTCTTAGAGAATGCACGTGGCTCGGAGACTCGGTATGTCATCCTGGAGAATGCATGTGGCTCGGTGACAGGGTATGGCATCATAAAATGGGCACATGGGCTTGGTGATTTGATGCATCACTTTGGCTGACTTGGCACCTAAGAGAAGGCATGTGGGCCCGGGCATCGTAAAAAGGGCACGTGGGCTCGGTAAATTGATGCATCACTTTGGTGAACTAGTACCTAAGAGAAGGCACATGGGCCCAAGGACTTAAGCGTGGCATCATAGAAGAGACATGTGGGCTCTGTGATTTGATGCATCACTTTGGTGAACTAGTGCCTAAGAGAATGCACGTGAGCTCGACATCTAGATATGCATTGTGGGGATTGTATGGTTTGTTTGATATGTAATCGACTAGGTCGATTAATCATTGCTTTGATCTAATGTTGTGAATTGACTGATTGAATGGAAATGACCGTGAGTGGTCTTGTTGGCGTGTAATTGACTAGGTCGATTTGATTGATGTTTAGATCAGTGATGTGATTGCTTGGGTGCCTATTTGATATGTGCTAATATGCAAGTGTAATCTGAGGCCAAGGTAAGTCCTCTGACTCATGTTGTGCATAGGCAACCATAAGGTGTATTAGTTTACTAATCGGGTCTTAGGGGGTAGAACTTGTTGAGACATAGTCTCATCCCGGTTGTGGGATTATATTTCAGGCCCCTAGATTTCCCGAAGACGAGCCGACATTTGAAGCCGAGGATGAGCGAGAAGAAGGAGATGAAGAGTTTGAAGAAAATGAGCCTAGTGGTGAAAGATCTGAGAAGGATAAGGATAATGATCCCGAGCATGACTCGGATGAGAACTGAGATCCTATCCTCTTTTGTGAACCTTGTATTTGTGTGGTCGTGAATTTCATTATGAAAATTATGGCCTACTTTTCTATTCCATTGTTTTTATTGTTTGGGGATTTATAACTGCTTTCGCATGTGCATATATAAATGAAAAGGTCGACGATACATAGTCCCGAGATATCACATTTTAAAATCGACCAAAGGTAAGAGATGTGCACGTGCCTGAGGATCGGGACGTGACATCTTTAATACTTATTCACCCTCCTCTAGGTGTTTTTACTAGTCCTATCAGTTCACATTTACATACGTCAAGGGTTCAGAGAGAGGGAGACCGCAAATGCCCCAAGGCAGCCCCGCCACAATGGATGACGATAATCTCAAAATTCTCAAGGAGGATAGTTCTGAAATATCACAGCTATCTTGGGCCTCCAAATTTGTGCAGCCAGAGAAATCTATCTCTTCCAGTTTCTCTAACTTCACAATATCTTTAGGAAATTTTTGTAGGGGGATGCATTCCATCTTTAGCGTCTTCAAATTACTCAAATCCTTGACTGACTCTGGTAGTTGTGTGATTATAGTGTCTGAAAGGTCCATTTCCTTCGGCTCCTTTAGCTTCCTAATGGAAGATGGAAGTTCACATAATTTCTCACACTTCCTTAGAGAAAGTCTTTCAAGCTTCGGAGGAAAATCAAAAATTTCTGGAACCCAATCAATATTAGCACCATCCAGAGCAAGACTTTTAAGTTTCGTCAGGTGGCCAATTGGGGATATGTCCTTCAACTTTTTACAATTACGAGCACTAAGTACTTCAAGGTTCCTCAAAGAATTATTTTCGATATGAATTGCTACGACGTCAGTTTCGTCAATAAGAAGTTCCGTCAAAAATTCCTTGCCACTCAGTTGTAGGATCGGCAGCTGGATTGCCTTGCAGTTTCTCAAATTCAAGGATTTCAAGCGCTTCAGTTGCCTGATGAACGCCCAAAGCGTAGGTGACCGAGTACAATCTTCCATTATCAATATCTCCAAATCAGTTGAAGCTGAAGACTTCAACGATACCTAATGCATATCACATCCTTGTAGGTTCAAGACTTTCAATTCCTCCACCTTCTGCAATGAACGTGCAACAGAAGATATCAGACTTTACTCACTCACACCTAAAATCTTATCGCGAGATTTAAAAAGCAAATATCGGCCATACCTACATGATTTGCCTCCACTCTTGTGGATATTTCGTGACCAGACTCCTAGACAGATCGAGAATGAGTAACTTCTTCAAATCCATATTACATAGCTCAGGAATGAAATGGCACTCTCGCTAATCAAGCCACCTCAAATTTGGAAGAAGATTTTCAGACTTTCCCTCAATGGTAATCCCATTGAGTCTGAGGTACCTCAAATTCGATTTTTTGCCAAGTGCTTCACATGTAAAACGGACGGTGCCACCCTCTTCAAGTGTGAGACTAATGCCTTCGACACTTTCATTATGATGTCAAGTGTCGACGGGGGAAAACAGATGAGTAAGTTGAGAAACTTTAATTTCTTAATCCTTTTAATCGAATGAGACAAATTAAATTTAAGATAGCTAGTATAATCACCTAGAGGGGGGTGAATAGGTGCACAAACAATTTATCGAGATACGGAAGCGATTCTTGGCAAATGATAGAAAGGAAATTTACTATGATTAATAAAAATGAAGTACGATCAAAGTAAAGAGAGTAAGGAAGAGAAAATTGAACACAGGGTTTATAGTGGTTCGGCTTATTTCAAGCCTACGTCCACTCTTTCGCACTGACAGCCCACCGGCTGGATTTCACTATGATCAAAAGAGAAGTTACAGCACAGCTTTGCCTTGATTCCACAATGTAGATGTTCTACCACACCTCCTCAAGGTTTCTCACAAATATAGACTCTCTTTTGTATACGAGTACTTGCTCAAAGTGATTGTCTAAACAAAAAGGAGCTTCAGACTTTGGAATTTTTCTATCGCGCACACCTCAAACAACTAAGACCGTCTTCCTTATATACTCATTTATACCATCATACCCGTTGGCACTTACCAAAGGAATTCCTCCAATCTACCCGTTGGACGGAATTAATTAGGAAGATTGTTCGAGCTATTAAAGGAACGTGTCGATAGCCCATCAATCTGTTCGCCCATACAATCGGGATCTCGGTTTCCATAAGTAGAACCTTCCAAGAATATTTAGGCAATCATCGAATCTTCAATCATCGAATCAATCTCGATCAATCAAAGGATTCCATTACGTCTTTTCCAGCTACAAGATCTTCTCCAGTTGATAAGGTTAAATCCTTGACGAAACACCAAGTTGGATAACCTTTCTTCAACGGATTAGAGATCAATGAGGATAGACTTTGGGTCTTGAGTACGGCTATCCGGAGGTCTTCGGACTTTAAACAGAGTCCGCAAGCCTTCGACTAGGCGATGGAAACGTTTTGTCGCCTTCAAAACACTTCAAGAAGATTTCTCCAACAATCTCCCCATTTTTTATGGTGACAAAACTTTCCCGCAGATTTGGACAACTTTGACCCGCAAAACATTTCTCAAACACATATGCATATCTTATGGCTAAATGAATAACACTAGAATATGCAACCACAGAAAATAGGTTAGTTTTAGAATACGATAAAGCCATCCATAAGATATCAATAGAAGTAGTCAAGTCCAAGTCTAGTTCAGTTCTCAACCAGACACAAAACAAAGTCAAACAGAGTTCAACACAAAACAGTCCAACAAATCACATGATAAAAAAGTTTAACAATTTAAAGTTTGATCAAATCTTGCATCTCTCCCCCTTTTTGTCAGCATTAAAAAGGTTGAGATGAAGTCAAGATTGCTTGGGAATGCGGACAAGCTGGAATTCTTCCATAGACTGAACAATGCCTTGCAGTCTTTTCAAGTCTTCCTTCAGTTGTGCAATCTCCTCACCCTTGGCATTGGCCTGAATCTGAACGAGAGAGGGCTTGGATCTTATCATTCAATGAACATGAAGAAACCCGACCCGCATTCTGCAAGTTTTGAACCTCGCATCCCAAGGCATAAATTTGACCTCGCATCTCCAAGAGAATATCCATGATTCTGCAAAAATCTGATGCATTATCAGTTTGAGTACTTGCTTCGGCCCGATCTGATGGAGTAAATGCAAACGATGGTAGATCAGCATAATCTCGCAGGTTTGGCGATGAAACTTCATGACCTTCTTTCGGAAATTGAGAGGCATAAACATCCTCTGGGTCCGCAGTGAGCGGACCGACTCCTTCACTTGCATCGGATATGAGGACTTCCCTCTTTTCTCTTGATCTCCCCTGTTTTCATGCTGCGCAGTGGAGAAGAGAGTTCTTCGAGGTTCTCCTTCTTCTCTTCTTTCTTCTTCAAGTCTTTCCTCCTCTCGCTTCTTTTTTCAGCTTCTCTTTCTTTTTCTTCATTTTCCTCTCGCATCCTTCTCCTCTCGCTTCCTTCTCCTCTGCTTCTTTTGTCATTTGTTCCGATTCTTTCTGTGGAACAGGACGACTTAAATTCTTCAAAGTCATTGCAGAGATGGTGATGTCTTTCTCATCATCTTCATCCTCAACGAGGAGAGCTCTTCTTCTCTTGGATGGAGCAACCATGGGCTCCTTCCCTTTTCTTTTAGCTGCGAAGAGGTTTGATGAGTTTTTGAGTCTTCTCCTTGAATTTTTCCAACTCTTTGCTCAGTTCCTTTAGACGCATTTTGGTCACCATTTTCAGTCCTACCACCATATGATCGCATGGTCGAACGCAAAAGATTTGCGGAGGCTGAATATTCAGATGTCTGAATAACTTCGTAACAAGGCTTGGGTAAGGGAGTTGACCTCTGTCCTTCATCATCGCTCTATACATGTGAAACATAACATTGTGAGGGAGAGAAAACTTTTTCCCAAAGAGGATTGCATACATCGCCTTGCCTCGAACTTGAAACATCAGCGGTTTTGGAAGTTGATTTCGGTCGGAGGCAATTAATCACAATCTTATGAAGCAAGATGTTGAATGCACTCATCCTTAAATAGGTGATCTTCTCATCTGTTCTCCTATCCTTCACCAGTTCCAGTGTGGCCCGAGCAATGGAAACTTTAATTGGTTGATATCTTCCTCTTTCAACTTCTAACACATAGGGTCTGCATCCTCGATGATTTCTTCCTGTTGTTGATGATCAACGACTTGAGGACTAGATGGAGGAGAATGACGCTGCCGAGAATGTTGTGGGCTGGTTCTTTGTCTTGGAGACACTTCTTCTTGAAGATCGAAATGCGTAGGCCCTTCACTCATTCGCCGTGGTCCCCCGCTGCGATTCTCGAAGACTTTCTTGAAGATGACATCTTTCTCGTTTTTGGAAGATTCCTTGCTTGACTTTCCCAAGAAAGATGACAACTTTTTGAAGATTAAACAAAGAAGACAGACGGGAATGGAGGATCGATGCTTTCTAGGGTTTTTGAGAGTAAAGCGAAGATGAGTCGATCAGTTAAAAGGAGAGATACCAAATAAACGAACAGTCACAAAGGAAGGTAAAAAGATGCCTTTTTAAAATAACTGTCTTTTTTCGTGAAAATAGTCATTTTAAAAATAACTTCTTTTTGGAAAATGAAATAATGCAATAATTACGTTGATTAAAGATAGCAATAAAACACGGTTAACAATCGTACCTTTTCAAGATAAGATTCGAGAGAGAGAGAAAGACTAACTTACGGTCGACGGTCGTACCAAGACTATCTTACGAGATAAAGTCTTGGATATCTCGAGTACGAAGGTCTTTAGACTTTGATTTCCTCATACCTCAAAATGTTGAGTCTGGAACGGATGGTTTTGAACTGATTTTTCTCCAACGACTTTGTGAATATATCCGCTAGTTGGTTCTTTGAATCAACAAATTGAATTGACACATCTCCATTTTGAACATGGTCTCTAATAAAGTGATGTCTAATCTCTATATGCTTCGCTCTTGAGTGTAGAATTGGATTTTTGGTGAGATTGATAGCGCTGGTGTTGTCGCAATTAATCTCCGTGCATGAGTCTTCAATTCTAAAGTCTCTCAGCTGTTGTTTCATCCACAGAATTTGCGAACAACAACTTCCGAGAGCTACATACTCTGCTTCTGCTGTAGAGAGAGCTACTGTACTTTGCTTTCTTGAAAACCAAGACACTGTTCTGTCTCCAAGTAGTTGACAAGTACCCGAGGTGCTCTTTCTATCGACTCCGCATCCAGCAAGGTGCAACGCGCCGTCCGAATATCCAAGAAGAGTAAAGTCTCCCCTTTTTGGATACCGAGACCAAAGCTTGAAGTAGATGAGATATATTTGATAATACGCTTTGCTGCATTTAAGTGAGATTCTTTTGGGTCTACGATTGAAATCAGCACGAGATGCAAACACTAAACAAAATGTCGGTCTAGAAGTAAGATAAAGAAGAGATCCAATGATACTCCTGTACAACTTTTGATCAACTTTCTTCCCTTCTTCATCTTTGTCTATCTTCAAGGAACTTGACATTGGTATATCAGCCTTTTTGCAATTGTTCAGACCAAACTTCTTGACAAGATCATTTGCATACTTTTCTTGATGAATAAAGGTTCCTTCCTCCAATTGTTTTATTTGAAGTCCAAGAAAGAAGGTTAACTCACCCATCATGCTCATTTCAAATTCATTCTACATAGTCTTAGAAAATTTCTTGCACAGACTTTCATTAGAGGTTCCAAAGATAATATCATCGACATATATTTAAACAAGCAGAAAACTTTTGCTTTCTTTTTTGATAAAAATAGTAGTGTCCACTTTACCTTTAACAAATCCATTTTGAATTAAAAACTTACTTAATCTGTCATACCAAGCTCGAGGTGCTTGCTTTAAGCCATATAAGGCCTTTTTGAGTCTCGAATACCGAGTCTGGTTTCCTTGGGTCTTCAAACCCTGGTGGTTGCTCCACATAGACTTCCTCATGGATGAATCCATTTAGGAAAGCACTTTTGACGTGCATTTGAAATAACCTGAAATTTTTATGACAAGCAAATGCAAGTAATAAACGAATTGCTTCTAACCTTGCTACCGGTGCATAAGTCTCGTCATAGTCGATCCCTTCTTCTTGTGTGTATCCTTTGGCCACGAGTCTTGCTTTGTTTCTTACGACTTTACCTTTCTCATCCATCTTGTTTCTGAAAACCCATTTAGCTCCAATAACTTATTTTCCTTTCGGTTTTGGAGTTAATTCCCAGACATCATTAATTTTGAATTGTCTGAGTTCTTCTTGCATAGCTTCAATCCAGCTTTCATCGGATAAAGCTTCTTTTATGCTCTTGGGTTCTGTTTCAGAAATAAGAGCCACAGCACTAGACTCTTCTCGCATTTTGGATCTTGTGCGAATTCCTTCATTGATGACGCCAATAATGAGATCTTTGGGATGACTGGACTTATGTTTCCAGTTGCTAATTAATTGATGATCACTTCCTTCACTTGAATCTTCAATGGTTACTTGTTGCTGATCCTTCAAAATCTGAGCTGCTTCTTGAGATTTAGATTTAGTTGAGTCTGGAGCAGATTCAATCTCTTCAAGATGAGTCTGAATGGATTCTATTTGAATAGAATCTTGGAATTTGACATTCATTGATTCCTCAACAATTTGAGTCTTCTTGTTGTAGACTCTGTATGCTTTACTTGTGGTTGAATATCCAAGAAAGATGCCTTCATCTGACTTTTCTTCAAACTTACCAATTCGATCATTTGCATTTTTCAATATGAAACATTTGCATCTGAAAACATGAAAATATGAAACAATTGGCTTCTTTTCTTTAAATAGTTCATAAGGGGTTTTTTCTAGGATAGGCCTTAGAAAGACTCTATTGATAATATAACATGATGTTGAAACTGCTTCAGCCCAAAATCGTAAAGAGATATTGCTTTCAATTAAAAGAGTTCTAGCCATTTCTTGAAGATATCTATTCTTCCTTTCCACGACTCCGTTTTGCTCTGGAGTATATGGAGATGAGAACAAATGTTGAAAACCATATTCATCACAAAATTTTGCAAAGTCTTGATTTTCAAATTCACCTCCATGGTCTGTTTTTATACTTGAAATGACATACCCTTTTTCATTTTGAACCTTCTTAGCAAATTTTTCAAAGTAAGAGAAAGTTTCAGACTTACTTGCCAAGAAATATACCCAAGTAAATCGTGAGTAGTCATCCACAATTACTAGGCAATATTTCTTACCTCCAATGCTCTGCATTCTTGTTGGTCCGAAGAGATCCATATGCAAGAGCTGCAAAGTACACGGTTAGTGGAAACTTGATTTATTGGTTTAAAGGAATTTCTTACCTGTTTTCCCAATATACATGGTGTACATAGATCGGACTTTTGATATGATAAATTGGGTAGACCACGAACAAGTTTCTTTGCTGAGATTTTGGCTATCTGCTTCATGTTGATATGCCCAAGCTTTTTGTGCCATAAGTTCGCTTCGTCTTGGATTGAGATTAGACATTGCGATTCATCTGATTTCATGTCCAAGAGATAGATATTCCCATGTCTTCGACCCATGAATGACTGAGTAGAGTCTTTACTAGTTCCTGAACAAATACCCTCTTGAAAGTTGATTCTAAAACCGGCATCACAAAGCTGACTGATACTGAGCAGATTGTAATTGAACCCTTCAACTAAAGAAACATTGCTTATTGTTAGGTTCCCAATCTTTACAGTTCCAACTCCCACTATTTTTCCTTTGATGTTTCCTCCAAATGAGACTTTTCCACCATTCACTTGAACGAGCTTTATGAAGTAATTTGAATCTCCCGTCATGTGTCTAGAGCATCCACTATCCAGATACCATTTCACTTTTTTTTTTATAGTGACCTGCATTCAAAAAGAACCTCAAGCTTTCTTTGGTACCCATACTTTCTTTGGTCCTTTTGAGTTAGTCTGATATACGGTTTTTGCCCAGACTTTATTGACAGGTCTCCAAACCATAGGACATTCTTTCTCAAAATGATCTGCACTATTACATCTTGAACATCTAAGAGCATTGCGACCTACTGGTTTTACAAAGTTCCTTTCAAAATGATTTTTGTAAGCATTTCTTGTGGGTCTTTGTTTGATTCTTTCTTTTACTTTAGGAAAATCGATTAAAGGAATGGTTTCAGCAGTCATTCCCAATCATTTATTGAAATAAGGTCTTTGAGCATAAAGTATTTTCTCCAGTTTTCAGAACCTAAAGAAAATCTTTTGGAAATATTTGAAATATCATTTTTCAAGAATGCATTTTCTTTTAAAAGATTATTTTCACTTTCTTTGAGAGAAGAGACATTCTCGGTATAAGCATTTCACTTTTTCCTCCAAAACATTCTCTTGTTGTTTTAAAGCAGAATTTTCCTTTTTGAGTTCGGAAATTCTTTTAAGAGAAGTCTTAAGACTAAAACACAATTCATCAATGTATTTTGAAACTTTAATAGGGATTTTAAAGTTGCTTACCTCGAATTCACTTCCGAATCTGAATCAGTCTCGGAGTTTGATTCGAATCGATTGTGCCATTAGACATATGTTGGCATAATCATCATCACTATCTTCGCACTCTGTATCACTCCAGGTTTCAGCTTTGAGAGCTTTTCGATATCTTTCAGTTTTTCCTTTCTTCTTCCTTAGAAGAGGACAGTTGGGTCTGATGTGTCCATTTTTCTTACATTCAAAGCAGACTACATCTTGTTTGATTCTTCATCTTCAGCAGACTTGGTCTGTTGCTTTTGAAAACTTTGTTTCTTTGCATTGAATCTTCTTCCTTTTCGTTCAGCTTTCTGAATCTTCTTATCATAAGAGCAAGTTCTTCATCATCCATGTCGTCTTCAGAATCTGTTACATCAGAATCATCATTAGATTTTAATGCAATGGACTTCTTACCTTTAGGGTCTTCATCTTCATTGATTCGTTCCACTTCATAAGATTGAAGAGTCCCAACCAACTTATCGATAGACAGTGGCATGATTCTTTGGGTCTCCCTGATTGAAGTCTTTATGTGATTCCAATCCTTGGAGAGTCCACGCAGTAACTTGTTTACTTTCATAGGATCAGAAATTGGTTGGCCTTGATTTTCAAGACCATTCACGATATCTGTAAAACGACTAAACAGGTCAGTTATAGATTCTCCTGGTTTCATTTTGAAGGCTTCGTATTGACCGAGAAGAATGTTGATTCTTGTTTCTTTCACTCGATCGGTTCCTTCATAAGTAATGTGTAATCTATCCCATACTTCTTTGGCTGTATCACAAGAAGATATTCTGTTATATTCAGTAGGTGATAAAGCACAATATAAAGAATAAATTGCTTTTGCATCAAGAGCTTGTCTCTTGATTATCTCTTCCCGAGTCATTTCGCTAGACTCAACGAGTCTTTTCCTCTTTTCGAGACAGGGAGCAGCTTTGTGAACGATTCCTTTTTCTACAACGTCCCATTCCAGAGGATCCTTTGATCTTAAGAACGCTTTCATCTTGTTTTTCCATATGTTGTAGTCCTTTCCATCAAAGTAAGGTGGTCTCGTGTTGCTTTGCCCTTCTACCAGCCCTGGAGCCAACATACTAGCCATGGATCTTTTACTCTGAAGTAAAACACTTCAAACAAAGTGAGCACACGAGCTCTGATACCAATTGAGATAGCTAGTATAATCACCTAGAGGGGGGTGAATAGGTGCACAAACAATTTATCGAGATACGGAAGCGATTCTTGGCAAATGATAGAAAGGAAATTTACTATGATTAATAAAAATGAAGTACGATCAAAGTAATGAGAGTAGGGAAGAGAAAATTGAACACGAGGTTTATAGTGGTTCGGCTTATTTCAAGCCTACGTCCACTCTTCCGCACTGACAGCCCACCGGCTGGATTTCACTATGATCAAAAGAGAAGTTACAGCACAGCTTTGCCTTGATTCCACAGTGTAGATGTTCTACCACACCTCCTCAAGGTTTCTCACAAATATAGACTCTCTTTTGTATACGAGTATTTGCTCAAAGTGATTGTCTAAACAAAAAGGAGCTTCAGACTTTGGAATTTTTCTATCGCGCACACCTCAAACAACTAAGACCGTCTTCCTTATATACTCCTTTATGCCATCATACCCGTTGGCACTTACCAAAGGAATTCCTCCAATCTACCCGTTGGACGGAATCAATTAGGAAGATTGTTCGAGCTATTAAAGGAACGTGTCGATAGCCCATCAATCTGTTCGCCCATACAATCGGGATCTCGGTTTCCATAAGTAGAACCTTCCAAGAATATTTAGGCAATCATCGAATCTTCAATCATCGAATCAATCTCGATCAATCAAAGGATTCCATTACGTCTTTTCCAGCTACGAGATCTTCTCCAGTTGATAAGGTTAAATCCTTGACGAAACACCCAGTTCTGGATAACCTTTCTTCAACGGATTAGAGACTGTCAATGAGGATAGACTTTGGGTCTTGAGTTTGGCTATCCGGAGGTCTTCAGACTTTAAACAGCAGAGTCTGCAAGCCTTCAGACTAGACTGATGGAAACGTTTTGTCAGCTTCAAAACACTTCAAGAAGATTTATCCAACAAAATTTACAAAAATCAAGTGGGTATCCATTTCGCGCTCCGAATCGTGTTTAAGAACAAATCCGTTTTTTTCCCTGCTCCAGAGATTGAATAGTTTATACTAGGAAGCGCGGACACTCTCTTGAGCCCTTCCGTGTCGCGACACGCAGTGAGTTCCGGCATGCACGTGTCACAGGGTAGAGGTAGCGGGGGTTGGTGTTCTTGAGGGAGGCGGAGAAGCGGGAGGTGGAGGACTCGTGTGGGCGCCGCGCCCAGATATGAGTTCCCACCCAATGCCTCCGCCGCTGCAGATCCGATCTGGCTAGCTAGATCTGCAGCAGCCATGGCAACAACGGGGGAATCTCTACGAAGCCCAATCGCAACCGATATCTCGATCTCGCCTGTTTGGACCATGGACAAGCCGGTCGAGGCCAGGAGCCGTCGGAATCTCGACCTCGCCCATCGCGGCCATGGCCAAGCTTCCACTGGAATGGCATCCCGTGCTTCCACTTGGGGCTGCTGTCGCATTCCTTGACGGTCATGCGAGCTTCTTGGTCTGGAAGACGAAGCCGCCGACGACGACGAAGAGAGGCAAGGGTCTCACCGGGTTCGGGCATGAGGTTCGCCCGGCAAACAGGACACGTGGTTTGCATCAGCGCCACGTTTGGATGCGGACGCAGTCGCAACACAAATCATTTGCTAAATATATTATTATATCGATTCTTTTCAAAAGAATATATAAGAGAATTCTGCAGTATCGCGTTCAGCATAAGAATAAATCGATGTTGAGAGCATGTGTTTGAATGAATTACCAAAAAAACATGTGCATTAGAATCAAACAAAAAAAAAAGATAATTTATTATGTATATTTAAAAATATTCATTTATTATATAATGTGTCATTACGTGTTGGAATTTTTCATTTTCTTGAGAAATGACAAATCAATGTATCATGTTTTTTTTGGTAAAGCAAATCAATGTATCATGTTGTGTGTTGATACTATTTAGAATTTATGTTATTTATGGATGGTTTATCTGAATGCATTGGTGACCCTCTAAAAGAAATTTCTAAAAGCTTTTGAAAACTGACCTGACCATCCTTTAGAATGGAACATGCGTCACTGAACTTCCAAATCCTGCAGCGCTTTCAAAGATCCTTCCCCTCGACAATTTTCCTTCCGAAGTCTCTTAATAGTTTGTGCATTCTTAATTCATTATTTTCTCCATCTTCCAAAAAATGCATGTTGCGAAGTTCTTTTGTTTCAAAAGGAGGATAGCAACCACAAGCCTTCCGCATATAAGAGGGAGTCCTCTCATCCTTTCTAACAAAAAAACACGCTATGTCCAAGAATATCTCCTTTGAACGTTCATTTAATAAATCATAATTTGCGTTCAAGGCAGCTTCCACTTTTCCCTCATGTGGATGATCTCTTAAGTAATCCCGGATAATTCTCCATGTCTCTGGAATGTACTCATCTTTAAATAATTTGCCCAAAACACAGTAGCCATAGCCTTCTACTTGTGAAGAAGAATATGGATACCTCGTCTAATGTCTCTAAAGGGAGTGACTGATATTGCTAGTATGAGTACCTAGAGGGGGGTGAATAGGTGCCTAAACAATTTATCGATATACGGAAGCGATTCTTAGCATATGATAGAAAGTAAATTCTCTCTTAATTAAAAAAATGAAATACGATCGAGGTAGAGAGAGTGAGGAAGAGAAAATTGAACACAGGATTTATAGTGATTTGGCTTATTCCAAGCCTACGTCCACTCTTCCGCACTGACAGCCCACCGGCTGGATTTCACTATGATCAAAAGAGAAGTTACAGCACAGCTTTGCCTTGATTCCACAGTGTAGATGTTCTACCACACCTCCTCAAGGTCTCTCACAAATATAGACTCTCTTTTGTATACAAGTATTCGCTCAAAGGATTTATCTAAACAAATAGGAGCTTCGAGACTTTGGAATTTTTCTATCGCGCACACCTTGAACAACTAAGACAGTCTTCCTTATATACTCCTTTATGCCATCATACCCGTTGGCACTTACCAAAGGAATTCCTCCAATCTACCCGTTGGACGGAATTAATTAGAAAGATTGTTCAAGCTATAAAAGGAACGTGTTGATAGCCCATCAATCATGTTCGCCCATACAATCGGGATCTCGGTTTCCATAAAGCGAGAACCTTCCAATAATATTTAGGCAATCACCGGATCTTCAATTATCGAGTCAATCTTCGATCAATCAAAGGACTCCATTATGTCTTCTCCAGCCACGAGATCTTCTCCAGTTGATAAGGTCAAATCCTCAACGAAACATTCAGGCCCGGATAACCTTTCTTCAACGGATTAGAGACTGTCAATGAGGATAGACTTTGAGTCTTGAGTCCGGCTGTCCAGAGGTCTTCGGACTTTAAATAGCGAGTCCCGCAAGCCTTCGACTAGGCTGATAGAAACGCTTTGTCAACTTCAAAACACTTCAAGAAGATTTCTCCAACAGTGACCCCATAGGAGAGTTTGTCATTGCAATAATCATGTCCTTGTAATCCCTGTAGGGAAGGCCATTGACATTAGGATAGCCATGGCTTTGTAATTTTCGACACTTCTGAATTGTTATTAGGCATTCATCAGACAACTTCATGTTAGATTCGTCCAGCAGAGCTTCCAGTTTCCAACAGCTAGAAACATAGAAATCACACAAAAAGTCCAGCTCATCAACACCATCAATAGATTGTCGCTCATGGCATCCGACGATTGACACATACTTTAGCATCTGTAAGTTTGATAACTCACATATTTTGCTAATAGGACACTTTTTAATGGTAAAAGTCTCCAATGATTCCGATGCAACAAGACCTGGAATCTCAATCAACTTCTCACATCCTGAAACCTCCAAATGTGTTAGCTTCTCTACTTTCGATGGAATAATTAGTTTCTCCAGTGAACTGCACTCATAAACAAGTAACGCATTCAAAGATTCTAAACCGTTGAGGCCCTCAACAGTACAGAGCTCATAGCAGTCTGATATAACCAAAAGCTTTAGCAACTTTGAGTTTGACAAGTAGTATAACCTTTCAACGGAACCATAGTACTGTACATTCATTTCTTCCCAGAATTCTAGGGCCTCCAGACCTTCAATCTCAACTAGCTTCGGACATTCTGATAGCCACAATTCTTTAAGTTTCTTTAAGCTTGCCGGGATGAATGACCTTTGGAGGAGTTCATATTTAGTCACTAACAATGCTCTCGGTTCTTCGAGTCCACCGAGATCAATTTCTTGAAGCTGAGATTGAGAAAGTCGCAGCTTGGACAAGTTTTTCAAGTTGGAAAAGATTGACCAAGATATTATTGAGTTGAAATTAACAAGTTGCAGCTTTGATAAGGAGGGAGGAAACTTCATGATACATTGCGATTCTAGTCTAGATAAAATAAGCTCAGTTAGACGAGGAAGAGAACCAAACTCAGTAGGTGGTGTAGGGACGCTAGAAAGAGACAATTCTAACTTCTTCAGTTTAGATAACCTCCTAATCCACCCTAAGCTGGAACTCGGCAACAGATATGATGAAGCTTTAAGCACATCTTCAGAGCCATCAGATAAGAGCAAATCGACCAGATTAGTCAAGTTTGAGAGATCCGGAAAAATGCGCAATGCCGATGATCGAAAATGCAGATAGATCAGACTTTTTAGAAGCTCTGGCAATTCTTGAACCTCATTACAACCTATCAACTCCAGTCTTTCAAGGTGGAGAATATGATTGATTTTTGTCGGCACTCCAAAAATATGGGCACCAAATAGTTTGAGAATTTTCAAAGAGGACAATGCGCCAATTTCAATTGGAATTCCACCAGTTAATTCTTCACAATCACTAGCATGGAGCTCTTCCAGATTCTTTAACATTCCAATAATACTGGGCAATTTCCTTATTGGAGTATTCTCCATCTATCACTTTCAATTTCTTGAGACTTCCAATTGAATCTGGTAACTCGGCAATTTTAGTACTGGATAAATTCAACTCTTGCAAAGACTCTAGCTTCCCAATTGAGTCTGGGAGTTTTCTCAACTTAATGCATCCAAAGAGAGAGAGAGAGAGACTCAAGTTTCACAAGCTTCCCACTAGTCTCTGGAAGCGTGCTAATTTGTGTGTACCTTAGAATAAGGACAAATAGAAACTTCTTATCACCAATACAATCAGGAAGGCATTCAATTTGTATGTTTGACAGATCCAACTCCTTCAATGAACCCGGGAGTTTCAGAAAACATCCACTAGAAGCAAGGAGCTTCAGATTTGTAAGCCTTCCAATTTCTTCAGTCAAATCCTTAAGAGAGAGGCACTCTTTAAGATTTAAGTGAATCAGGCACTTTAGCTTCCCAATGGAGGGATCAATCTCAACCAAGTTTATGCAATTGTAGAAACTCAGCCTCTCTAGACTTAAGCATGCAGAGAAGTCTAGTGTTCTAGTTATGCCTTCGCAACCTCTCAAGTTTAGAACTTTCAGATTCTTTTCCATCTAACAAAAATGATTCACTATCAAGAGAAGAAAATAGTATATATTACATCATACGTCAATTAGAATCAAAGCGAATGCATATCATACCTTGATTAGGCTCCATCCGCTCCAATCATCTGTGATGCTGCCTGCAACGATCTCAAAGACAACCAAATTCTTCATAGATAGATTGGTTACCTCAAGATCAAGGAGCCTAGGAGAATACCAAGAAATCCACCTTAACTTCGAAAAATCATCCCCAAAGTCTCGGCAAAGGTTCCCTCCTCTAATTCAAGGAACCTTAGGTTGGGCAACCTATTAAGTTCATCATGCGTAATTACAAGTGGTTGATAATCACTTCCAGTTAATATGACTGCCTGGACTTTTTTCTTTCTCTGCCAAAGCGAACACAAATGAACAAGCATGAATTTGAAATATATATATTATAGTAAGAATTTGACAAATTTTCAGATTCTCATTTGGGGTAAAAGAATCGAGAGGCCTCTAAGTGGGTATGTAAACTCTTTTCTACACGTATCCAACTCATGAAAACAGTGAATTTTATTTACTTGTTTTGTTCTTACAATGTCCACGGCTTCCTCACAAATCCACACCTGGCTACGCTCTCCAAGATCATGCAAGCGCTCCCTCAGAACAATTTGCCTCCCAAGATCTTTGAGCTAGTCAAGCATCCATAATACATCACCATCAACAATCTTTACCAGAGACATTTGCATAAGAACCTGTATCCCAGTCTCATGAAAAAAAAATTGCAAGCTTCCCACATGTAAATTGTATTCGTCTTTTTGGCATTGTTGACAAAAAAACAAGCAATGTCAAGAAAAATCTCCTTTTCCTCATCCCCTAATGCTTCATAACTGATCATCAACTACTGTCAAACATCCTTACGAGGTATTCTTGCTAGCCTCTCCATAGTCTCTTTCCATATCTTCTTTGGTTGGCGATAGAGAAATGAGCCTATGACCTCAAGAGCCAAAGGAAGCCCTTTGGTTGTGACAACAATTTCTGATGCAAGAGTATCGTATTGATATGGTGGATAATCTTTTCTAAAAGCATGTATGCAGAAAAGCTTAAGAGCATGATCAAAATTCAGTTCCTTTAATTCGTATATCAAATCCTCATCTAGGACTTTTAGAGTAGCTTCATTCCTGGTTGTAATGATTATCCTATTTCCTAAACCAAACCAATCTCGTTCCCCTGCTAACTTCTCTAGTTGTTCTTCCTTATCAACATCATCCAAAACAATGAAGACCTTTTTGCTGCGAAATCTTGTCCCGATCTGGTTAATCCCATCATCAATGTCATGAATGTTGTCCACGAATCTAGAGTCGAAAATGTCTATAGCTATTTCTGCCAATTTACTAGGCCCCCTTTTTCTAATGATTCTTGAACATCTCCAAGAAAGCAGCAATCATCGAAATAAGAACAGACCTGGTTGAAGACAACCTTCACAAGAGTTGTTTTGCCAACATTGCCCATCCCATGAATACCAACAAAACAAACACCTTCACAGTCAACATCCAACAGCTTCATTATGTCTTCTACACGATCATCCTGATGTGGATATCGAGCCATATCGAGGATGTGGTGCTAGGGACCCATTGTTTATTCCTATTGATTCGATTACTCAAGCGTGGGCCAAGCAATTCAGGCAAGTTGTTGGCATCATGGTTCGTAATCTTAGCGTTGAGATGACCTTGGATCAAATCTCGAAGAATCTTGGAAATCTTGGCGCAATTTGATTATCTGGTCACCAAATATTTGACCAAGTCAAATAGGAATATTCTTCTTGTTTAGGAATATTCTAGAATATGACGCATTAGATTTTTAGGATTTGTGTGGCTACTAGAAGGCCTATATATTAAAGACTGACTGAATTTCTTTGGAACATATAGATATATTTTATTTTTGAGGAAAAAATTGAGAGATTCTCTTATATTGTTCTTTTGAGGACTTGACCTAATTAAGGTTCTCTTGTGACGGTCGATTCAACTTATCGAGCGAGATAGCGAATTCTTTCGCCCGTGACATCTATAACATCGGTTGGTTGACACGCGTTCGTCAACAAGTTATGTTTATACCAAGGTTGCCAATCACGGGTTTGATTGGAGGTCGAGGTTTGCAATTCGCACCATTTGGGCATTCGTAGAACGATCCTTCCGCAACGATTCACATCAGTTGGTATCGAGCTTGGTTCTACAAGGTCTATTTATCTTTAATTTTCTGTTGATATTCAGCAATTTGAGATTTATTGAGCTAGGGTTTCGGTTCTAGCTGATTTAGGAATCTGATTGCTTTTGCTCTTCCATACGTAGTTATTTACCATTAGTTTTAATTTTTTTTCTAGCATCTTAAATTGTATCTGAGTTCGTCAAAAAAAAAGAAAAAAAAGAAAGCTCATCAAAAAAAAAAACAGAGAGAGAGAAAACGCACACACACAAAAAAGTGCGCAAGAAAAAAAACAGATTCGGCAAAAAAATAAAAAATTAGCCGAACAAAAAAAATCAAGAAGGTGACTCGTTTGTTAGTAGACTGAATTGAAATAAAATTAGTAGTGATTTGCGTTTCAATTGGAATTTTGAAAGTTGTACTTATTGGTTTGAAATTGTTACTTGCTGAAACAAAATCAATAGTGATCTAATCTTGTTTGATATGTTTGATTGATTGTCGTGAGGGAGTTGAGAGACAGGTTTTAAGTCCAATAAAGAGATTGTGAAAAGAGAATACGAGAGGAAAAAAGACAAGAGTGTGTAAGCTTAATTGATGGTGGAAAAAACCTAGGCTTGAGTCAAACACAAGAGGAGTGACAAACACCTTGAGAGAAACACGTGAGGGAGCGATTGATGAGGATTTTTGTGACTAACGTTTATTTGCAGGTCTAAAATATATCGCGCGAAGAAAGCGTGAATCAAAGGAAGGTTGACTCCATACGAAGGGATGAAGCGCTCGTGGAAAGCATCCAGCAATTGAGGGCCATCGTGGAGGAGCTTAGTGGCCGAATGATGGGGAATGGCATAAGGGTTGATGGTGACCGAAAGCTACCCCAGGAAAGGCCGCAACATCAGCAAGACACCTCTAGAACACGACATAGAAGGCAGCGGCATTATGATGATGATGATGCCAACATGGAGGAAGATCGAGATGATCGATTTGGAAGGTGAAATGGAGCTTGAGGGTTTAGATATCGAGAAGATAATGAACTTGGCAATATCAAGATGAAGATTCCTTCTTTCCAAGGGAAAAATGATCCTGATGCGTATCTAGAATGGGGGAAACGCATGGAGATGGTATTTGATTGCCAACGATATTCCGAACTCAAAAAAGTAAAAATTGCAGCTTTTGAATTTACTTATTATGCTATAATTTGGTGGGATCAACTTGTGACTAGTAAGAGGTGCAATGGTGAAAAACTGATAGAGACATGGGATGAGATGAAAGCGGTGATGAGGAGGCGTTTTGTACCAAGTCATTATCACCGAGATTTGTTTCAAAAGTTATAAAATCTCACACAAGGCAATAAAAGCGTGGAAGAGTATCACAAGGAGATGGAGATTGTCATGATCCGTGCTAATGCAGTGGAGGATCGTGAGGCCACAATGTCAAGATTTTTGAGTGGTTTGAGCTAGAACATAGCAAGGGTGGTGGAGCTACAACACTATATTGAATTGGAGGAATTGGTGGATAAAGCCATCAAAGTTGAGCGGTAATTGAAATTGGACCGAAATCACAAGAGTGGAGGAGGTTCAAATCAGAATTGGAGATCCAATTGGAAAAGAGATGAAAAGCCAAATTTAAGAGGAAACAACACCAAAACCGAAACCTCAAAGGAGAAGGAGAGGGACGTTAAAGTTGGAACGAATCCGGCTTCAGGTAAAACCGAAAACCCTAATACTAGAACTCGTGAAATTAAATGTTTTAAGTGTTTGGGTAGGGGTCATATGGTGAATCAAAGCTCTAATAGGAGGGTGATGATAATGATTGGATATGGTGTTATTGAGTCCGAAAGTGAAAAGAAAGAAGAGAATGATGAGATGCCACCATTGGAGGATTGTAGTGATGGAGAAGTGGCTATAAAAGGAGACTTATTGGTGGTTAGGCGTTCTCTAAGTGTGCAAGTAAAGGAGGAGGATAAGCATCACCAACAAAGAGATAACCTGTTTCATACAAGATGTGTGGTTAATGGTAAGATCTGTAGTATGATAATTAATGGAGGTAGTTGTGCGAATGTGGCAAATTGTACTATGGTGGATAAGTTGGGTTTGAAAACGACAAAGCACCCTAGGCCTTATAGACTTCAATGGTTAAATGATAGTGGTGAGGTGAAAGTATCGAAGCAAGTTCGAATTCCATTTGAGATAGGGAGATACAAGGACAAGGTAGAGTGTGATGTTGTACCTATGCAAGTGGGTCATATCTTGCTTGAAAGACCATGGCAATATGATCAAAAGGTACATCATGATGGGTATACTAATCGTTATTCATTGGTGATGAATCAAAAGACTTATACCTTGGTACCAATGACACCTATTGAGGTGTATCAAGATCAGTTAAAGTTACAACAAGAAGCTGAGAGAGAGAGAAAATGTGAGAAATCCGAGGGCTTCACGGTGTGTCTGAGACGCAAGGAAAAGGAGAGGCCGGGAGAAAGATTGTGGTAAAAACCGAGGGAAAAGAAGAGAGGAAAGAAAAGAGGCAAAATAATTTTTATGCAAAATCAAGTGAAGTGAGGAGAGCTTTAGTTCTAGATGGACCAATGCTTGTACTTGTGTACAAGGAGGTTTTGTTTTCTACTAACAATCTTCACCCAAGTTTGCCTAGTTCTATTGTGTCTTTATTGCAGAAATTTGAAGATGTCTTTCCTAATGAACTTCCTGGAAGGATACCACCGATTCGAGGCATAAAACATCAAATTGACTTGATTCCCGGTGCACCATTACCTAATCAACCTGCATACCGAAGCAATCCCGAGGAGACAAAGGAACTTTAGTGGCAAGTTAGCGAACTATTGGAGCGAGGATATGTGAGAGAGAGTCTTAGCCCATGCATTGTCCCTGTTTTGTTAGTGCCAAAGAATGATGGAACTTGGCGAATGTGTGTCAATTGCCGAGCAATCAATAACATTACAGTAAAGTATCAACATCTTATTCCTAGGTTAGATGACATATTGGATGAGTTGCATGGTTCTTGCATTTTCACTAAGATCGATTTGAAAAGTGGCTATCATCAAATTAGGATGAAAGAAGGTGATGAATGGAAAACTGCATTTAAGACCAAATATGGATTATATGAGTGGTTAGTTATGCCATTTGGATTAACTAATGCACCGAGCACGTTTATGCGACTTATGAATCATGTTTTGCGTGATTTTATTGGTTGATTTGTGGTTGTCTATTTTGATGACATCTTGATATATAGCCGAAACCCTGATGACCATATTGAGCATGTGCAAGCTGTCTTGCAGGTTTTAATGGCCGAGCAATTATACGTTAATCTAAAGAAGTGCTCTTTTGTTACCAACAAATTAGTATTTCTAGGATTTGTTGTTAGTGTTGACGGTATACAGGTTAATGAAGAAAATGTCAAAGCAATCCGTGAATGGCCAACGCCTAAGATCGTGGGAGAGGTGCGTAGCTTTCATGGATTGGCAAGTTTTTATCGACGATTTGTGAGAAATCTCAGCACCATTGCCGCACATTTAACTGAGGTTATCAAGAAGAACGTGGGTTTCATGTGGGGAGAAGAGCAAGAGAAAGCATTTAATTTGCTAAAAGATAAGTTAACTAATGCTCCTTTGTTATCTTTACCAAACTTCAGTGTTACTTTTGAGATAGAGTGCGTTGCTTCTGGTACAAGAATTAGAGCTGTGTTGATGTAAGGAGGGCGTCCCATAGCTTATTTCAGCGAGAAATTGAGTGGAGCAACATTGAGTTATCCTACCTATGATAAGGAGATGTATGTTTTAGTGCGAGCTTTGGAGACTTGGCAACATTATCTATGGCCGAAGGAGTTTGTGATCCACATCGATCACGAGACCTTGAAGTACTTGAAAGGGCAGCAAAAGTTGAATAAAAGACATGCCAAATGGATGACTTTTCCATATGTGATCAAGTACAAGAAAGGTAAGGAGAATGTGGTAGCCGATGCACTTTCTCGAAGGTATGCAATTCTAACTATTTTAGAAGCAAAGTGTCTAGGTTTTGAGCATATTAAGGGCTTATATACTGATGATGATGATTTTGGGAGAGTGTATGAAGCATGTGAACACGCTGCATTTGATAAATTCTATAGGCATGAAGGTTATCTTTTCCGTGAAAACAAACTATGTTTGCCTAAGTGTTCTTTGCGTGAATTGTTGGTGCGAGAAGCGCATAGTGGTGGTTTAATGGGACATTTTGGCACTAGTAAGACTTATGAAGTGTTACATGAACATTTTTATTGGCCACATATGAAGAGAGATGTGACACGTGTTTGTGAGAGATGCATTGCTTGTAAGCAATCTAAGTCTTCAACTAAACCGCATGGCTTGTATACACCATTACCTATTCCAACGCATCCTTGGACCGATATTTCCATGGATTTTGTGTTAGGATTGCCTAGGTCTAAGTATAGTAGAAATTCTATTTATGTGATTGTTGATCGGTTTTCAAAGATGGCTCATTTTATACCTTGTCATAAAATTGATGATGCATCTCATGTTGCTGATTTGTTCTTTAGGGAGGTTGTACATTTGCAGGGCATGCCTAGATCGATTGTTTCAGATCGAGATTCTAAATTTTTTAGCTACTTTTGAAAAACATTGTGGAAAAAATTAGGAACACGGTTGTTATTTTCTACTACTTGTCATCTACAGACCGATGGTCAAACCGAGGTAGTTAATAGAACTTTAGGGGTATTGTTGCGTGCTATTATTAAAAAGAACATAAAATCTTGGGAAGATTGTCTGCCATATGCTGAATTTGCATATAATAGGAGCATGCATTATACTACTAAATTTACACCATTTGAGGTTGTCTATGGTTTTAATCCGTTAACTCCGTTAGATTTAACCCCTTTACCCGTTGATGAGCGTGTGGATTTAGATGGAGTAAAGAAAGCTGAAATTGTCAAGGCATTGCATGAGAAGACGCGTGCAAATATTGAGCGCAAGATTGAGTAATATACAAGGCAAGCCAACAAAGGGTGCAAGGAAGTGGTATTTGAACCCGGTGATTGGGTTTGGGTTCATATGCGCAAAGAGAGATTTCCTGAGCAACGACATTCTAAGCTATTACTGCGAGGTAATGGACCATTCATGGTTTTGGAAAGAGTTAACAATAATGCCTACGGGCTTGATCTTCCAGGTAAGTATGACGTTAGTGCCATATCTAATATTTCTGACTTGACTCTTTTTTATGCTAGTGATGATTTGAGGGCAAATTCTTTACACGAGGGAGGGAATGATGTGGACATCGAGCTATATCGAGGAGGTGGTGCTAGGGACCCGTTGTTTATTCCTATTGGTTCAATTACTTGAGCGCAGGCCAAGCAATTTAGGCAAACTGTTGGCATCATGGTTCGTGATCTTTGGCGTGGAGATGACCTTGGATCAAATTTTGAAGAATCTTGGAAATCTTGGCGCAATTTGATTATCTGGTCATCAAATATTTGACCAAGTCAAATAGGAATATTCTTATTGTTTATGAATATTCTAGAATAAGACGCATTAGATTTTTAGGGTTTGTGTGGCTACTAGAAGGCCTATATATATTAAAGACTAACTGAATTTCTTTGGAACATATAGATATATTTTATTTTTGAGGAAAAAATTGAGAGATTCTCTTCTACTGTTCTTTTGCGGACTTGACCTAATCAAGGTTCCCTTGTGATGGTCGATTCGACTTATCGAGCGAGATAGTGAATTCTTTCACTCGTGGCGTCTATAACATTGGTTGGTTGATTGTGTTCGTAGAAAGGAGAGATGGTTCGCATCTCCCCTGATAGGGATGGGAACAAGCCTTCGGGCTTTACCTGTTACCACACATTCGGTTAAGGCTACCCACCTCTTGGTGGATCTATAACCCAAATTTTTCTTACCAAAAAAAAAAAAAAAAAAATTGGTTGGTTGACACGCGTTCGTCAACAGGTCACGTTCATACCGAGGTTGCCAATCACAGGTTTGATTGGAGGTCGAGGTTTGCAATTCGCACCATCTAGGCCTTCATAAAACGATCATTCCGCAACGATTCACATCACATCCACTCCAACCAGCTGATTTTTCACATACTTATGCTTTATCTTCAACTTTACCAAAACCTCTTGGATGATCAACTTAATAGCTTCCCCATGCCTGCCACATATACGAACTGCCTCAGTTGAAAAAAGATGGTAAATAGAGATGTTATCATTTCTTTCAAGTCAAAGCAAAAGTATTTGGATTTATGCATAGATGATTCACAAACAAGGAGTCAGTTAAGAAACATGCACATAATACAAAGGTAAAATTTTACACATGAGACGGAGGTCCAATGTTTTATACCTCTTTCCCAACAATGTAAATCTGTCTTCAAGCTTTCTCTCTCTCTTTTTTTTAGTTCTTTTTATACCATCAATAGGAAATGCAACTTAAGCTTAAAGTTCTTCCTACTTCATGAATGATTTCCAAGCTAGATTGAGCAAGATGGAATAAATAACTGGACCTACAAGTTAAATTCAAAAAATTGAGTTGAGTAAGAGTAGAAAGAAAACTTAAGAAGAAGAATTGATGAAAAGAACACGCAGAAAAAGAGTGAAAAATATCCAGTGAAGGGTAAACGAGGGGCAAAGAAAAGAAGGAGGCTTGCTAAAATGAAGCATTCCTCATAAACCACTAGTTGCTTCACTCCTTAAAACAATCAGAGTAAATTTGTGATATTAGATTTCAGACAAGGCAAATAACATACAAACAAAAGCTTTGAATATCTTGGAACTTAACACACCCTCCAGTATATGTAGGTTCTAGATCTACGGAATCCACGTGTATGATAGAGGAGGGGTGCAATATTATGTCATTGCAAATGCCTTCTTGATATGATGCTTAATTTTCATTTACCCACCTGATGTTTTTTGCTTGGTCTCTATTTGAACTGTACTCTGAAGTTTGAAATTACTTTCTAGACTAGCCAAATGACTGAAATTTTTTTGTGGAACTTCTTGATTTGGTTGGTATACGAGTGACCACGACCAAAATGGAGAGTTAATTAACTCATCAGTTTTCTCCTATCGATTATCACTTACCACTGATGAAAGGCCCATCAAAGTGAGGAACATAATAGAGATTATCCAGGCTCATTAATTTTGAAAGCTGGTTGCTGACTACTAAAATGGAGCCTGCCAGATTTCATGAGTCTATACATCAATGACCACACCAGACACAGAATATACTAGCATCCAATTGAGACCCAGACAATGTACAATTATTGCCAACTTCCTCCCGCATTTCAAACCATCGAAATTCCCAGAAATCTTACCTATGCAGAAAATGGCAAATACTGAGGAATTCAAATTGTACATCCTAATACAACCATCAGATTGCATATAAATGACACGAAAATAATATCAAAAGAACAGAAAATTGGAAAATTAGTAATTACCCTCTCGTTTTGAGGTCCCATCCCTTCAATTCAGCAACTTCAACAAGAGCATCCTCCCACCTCTTCACTTCCTCAGCCCCAAACTTCTTCCTGTGCTTGGCCATGGCATTCTTGTACAGCCCAGTCCTGAGCTTCACATCCGAGGGCGACGCGTCGAAGAACACCGGCAAGATCTCCTTATTCCCCTTCGACCGAGCCACGCAGTCCACCATGTGGGCGACCTCGCGGAGGCACCACGAGCTCGATGCGTAGTCCTTGGAGAAGATGGGCACGTAGATCTTGGACACGTTGAGCGCCCGCATGAGCTCGCCGCCGATCTCCCTGCCGACGCGGAGCTCCTCGTCATCTCAGTAGACACGGATTCCGGCGCCGAGCATGTCGTGGTGGAGGCAATCAGTAAATCCCGTTCGAGTTCAGGGCCGCTGAAGCTCAGGGACATCTCATACTCCTCGCCGGCCGGCGCTGGCGCTACGCCGCCGCTCGCCGCGGCTCCGGAAATGCTCGTCTCCTCTCTCCTGACCGTCGCGGTGGGTTTGCGGAAGAATTTAGACACTTTCGATTTGACGAATGCGAGCACGGTCGGAGTCAGCAGTCCCAAGGCCCTGACAAAGATGCAACGAAGTTTGGAGACTGGCTTTTTCATTTCCATCTTCTGGGTTAGTGAGCTTTGAGGCGGAAGAGAAAAAGGAAGAGTAAGAGAGCGGCTTACAGTCCACCGAGCATCATGGCGGCGAACATGGCGGACACGCCGCGGGGCGCGCGGTGGTAGCCGAGCGTTGGCGGCTGGCAAGACGAGCACCACGCGAAGGAAGAGCTGAACGTGGTCGGAGAACGACACGGCGCGTACGGGATGAACTTGAACCCCATCGCGATCATGGGTCAGCTCGGTCTTCGCTTCGGATCGGATGTAGAAGACGATCGTCCAAAGAGAGATGTGCAGTAATCTTGGCGTTCGGTCTGGTCAAAGAGTTGACGATCGTCCAAACAATTTTTGCCGCGGGCCTAATTATTACTACAAGGGAGCTTTATGGGCAAAAGAACGCTTCAAGTGCCATAACTTACGAAAGGTATACTTAAGTGCCAAATTCGAAAAAAAACGAATCACTTGAGTGCCACTCCGGCCAAAATCCGGCCAAAACGCCAACGTGGCGTTTTTCGGCCAGCGCGCCCAAAACGACGCCGTTTTGGACACTAACGTGGCCAAAACGGCGTTTTGGGCTGACGTGGTAAAAAGAAAATTAAAAAATTAATTAAATTAATTTTAAAATTAAATTTAGTTAAAATATTTAAAAATAATAATTTTAAAATTAAATTTATTTAAAATATTTTTAAAAATAATAATTTAAAAAACTTTAAAAACCTTTAAAAAAATTAAAAAAAAAAAAAGGGAATGGGGGAGGCGGCTGAGGGCCGGCGACGGCGGGGAGGGTTGGTCGGGGTCACTAGGGCCTCGGCCGGGGCCGGCGACCCCACCGACCGGCAGCGAGGGTCGCAACCCTCGCCCCCTAGACCCGGCGGTGAGGGCTTGCGGCCCTCACCCAGATCCAGCGGCGAGGGCTCGCAACCCTCTTCTTGCCGTCGCCGACTCTTCCCGGCAGCGGCGGGGCGGCGGCGGGCGAGGGCGATCCCTCAACCGCCTCCCCCTCGTTTTTTTTTTTTTTTTTTTTAAAAAATTTAAAGTTTTTTAAATTTTTAAATATTATCTTTTAAAATATTTTAACTAAATTTAATTTAAATTTAATTTAATTATTTATTTTGTTCCACGTCAGCCGAAACGATGCCGTTTTAGTCACGTCAACGTGCAAAACGGCGCCGTTTTGGCCGCGCTTCGCCGGAAAAACGCCACGTTGGCGTTTTGGCCGGATTGGCACTCAAGTGATCCCTTTTACTCCGATTTTGGCACTTAAGTGTACCTTTCGTAAGTTATGGCACTTAAGTGTCCCTTTGGGCAAAGTTAAGGCACTTGAGGGGTCCGCACGTCGAGCTTTATGTGTAGCTAAAGAAGCATAACAGAGACAGGCGATGGGCGTTTCCGCCAAACCACTGGCGCTCGTGTAATTCGGTAATTTTCAGAATTTCTTCCTAAATCATTTTACGCAATGAATGCGCTTGTCTTTCTGATATCCTTATTTCAACTTTAGTAAAACCTAAATTTTCACGAATTGAGAAGTCATAATCTTTGCTCACATTCAAGTTTTGGTTATATGTTTGGCCGGATGATTCTAAAATTGCCTTAAAGAAAGGTCTCATTTTCTTGTGATTTTTCCAATTTTTTTCATCCTTAAGAAGGAGAGGCTTTGATAGCAAATGCAGAAAATGAATAAGGAACAGACTGGACATCTTTTAGCTTGTTAGATTGAACATTATGTCTATTACAGAAGTTAAAAAATTCATGTGTAATAAATTGAGAAGAGAAAACAAAAGCCTCCGTCTTGGTGAAACTTTCGTCATCACCATCCTATAATCAACTCCAGGATATTCGGGAACCTGACAACTCGATTAACTCGAATGGAGAATGGCAACACTGAAGGCGGTGTTCAGGATGAATTTTCCCAGCAGAGTCGACGAAAACACGGGCCTGTGATGGCTCACAATTGCTGAGTCCCTGCAATGTCGCCCGTGGATCCTGGATGTTACTTTCTCCTTTGTCGCCTCTTTTTTATCGTGATCGAAGAGTTGAGTGGCAGCGGATGGCTTTTGGATGCATCCTACAGGCTACAAATCGTGCCTTCGTAGAAAAACGGGAGAAACAGAACACTGACAAAATATGCAGCAATTCGAGCGTAGGCATTTACCTTCAGCAATTGCCTCGACAAGATTCTTGATGCCACTACCAATTGCCAGACGCGAAGAAACTGCCTGGTCTTTTTTGTGGCCCTGCACTGATCCAATGCAATTTACACATAAGGGATGCGCAGAAATGGTAAAATCCAACTTCGTTTCGATTAAAAAGACTTGTAAACTGAGCTGGAGCATGTACCTTAGAGAGGTCGCCCTCCAGTTTCTTAGACTTAAAGGAAATATCCTGTCGAAGACTCAAAATGTTGACTTCACATTCACATTTGTGAGACAAATGCAATATTGCGAATGTCCACTTCACATTCACATTCGCATAATTCTGATAGACTGGCGAGATCACAAGAGAAAACTTGCACCTTCCTGAGACGGGGTAAATCTCTGAGCCCATCAAGGTTCGTTATGCTGCATTCAGAAATTTTCAGGACTTCCAAAACCTTTAAATTTTCAAGACCATCAATCTTTGCTAAATCACAGTTGTCTAGTTCCAATTCTGACAGATACTTCAGACCAGAAAATTTTGGCTCTTGAATCGTGCAATGTTTGAGACGCAGAGTCAATAAGCTTGAAGTTAAGGGAAGTCGTGTGAGGTCTAGCTCCTTCATGTAGGATAAAGAGAGCTCCAGGAGCTGCTTAAGGATACCAAAGTTCCCCGGGAGATTGGTGACCAATGGAAGGGACAATTGCAAGGTCTCTAGACTTGGTAACCTCGCGATCCACCCAATATTCGGAGTCTTTAGATTCAATAACCTCATTCGCCATTTAGCTTCTGGCTGCTCAACATCTTTCAAAAGTAGCTCTTTCAGATTCGTCAGATATGACAAGTCGGGGACTATCATTTGTTTGGATCCCCAGACGAGACTGAGTAAACTGGAGGGCAACTTCGGTAGAGCCTGAAGTTGGTCGCAGTCGAGTAGGTCCAGGGTTTGGAGGCATGAGAGATGGCCAATACTTGGACTCAGCCCAGCCACATCGGATGACGATAATCTCAAAATTCTCAAAGAGGATAATCCTGAAATATCACAACGAATTTCACCCCCCAAATTTCTGCAGCTGGAGAAATCTATCTCCTCCAGGTTCTTTAAGTTCACCATATCTTCAGGAAATTTTCGTAGGGGAGTGTGCGCCATCTTTAGTTCAAGTTCTTCAAATCCTTAACTGACCATGGCATTTTCACGATTCCAGTGTATGAAAGGTCCATTACCTCCAGCAGCTCGAGCTTCCCGATGGAAGTCGGAAGTTTTCCCAACTTCCAACAATTCCTTAAAGAAAGTCTCCGAAGTTTCTGAAGAAGTTCAACAGTATATGGAAGCCCATCGATATCAGCACCATCGAGAGCAAGACTCGAGAGACTCCTTAGGCGGCCAATTGTGGATATATCTTGCAAATATTGACAATCACAAGCACTAAGTATTTCAAGATTCTCCAAAGAACCTTCGGAGAAACATATACTATATATGCCAGTTCCATCAATCAGGAGTTCCCTCAAATATTTCATGCAGCACAGTTCTTGGGGCAACTGCCTGACTCCGATACACTTTCTCAGATTTAAGGAACTCAAGTTCTTCAAATCACTAATGAATGGCCCAATTTGAGATAATTGAGTGCAATCTTCCAGTATCAAAATCTCCAAATCGATTGGAGCTCGAAAGTTCAACGACGCAGGTAACTGAACACATCCTTGCAGGTTCAAGACTTTCAATTCATCCACCTTCTGCAATGTGGAAAAGAAGATTCAGACCTTAACCACTCGTATCTATCATCTTAACACAAGATTTAAAAAGCAAATATCCGACATACCTCCATGATTTGTCTCCAGACTTGCGAATCTTCAGTGACTGGACTCCAAGACAGATCGAGAATGACTAACTTCTTCAAATGCATATTAGCTAGGTCAGAAATCAAACGGCATGCTGACCATTCAAGCCATCTCAAATTTGGAAGAAGATTCTCGGTGTTTCCCTGAATGTTAGCCCGGTCCAGTCTAAGGTACCTCAAATTCGACATTTTATGAAATTCTTCACATGTAAAACAGACGATGCAACCTTCTTCAACCGCAAGACCTATACCTTCGACGTTTCTAGTATCCTGTCAACCTCGATTGGGGGAAAAATGTGTGAGTAATTTGAGAACTTTAATATCTTACTCCATTCAATGAAATGGAGCAAATCAGATTTACAAAATCAGTGGTATCCACTACGCATTATAAATTGGGTTAAGAACAAATCCGTTTCTTTTCCATTCGAGATTGAGAAAAGAAAAGTAAGTATATGCTTTCAAGAGGTTCTGAAACTTACCTTACTATCCTTTAGAACGGAAACTGCATCACTGTGATTCCAAATCCTGCAGCGCTCATGAAGATCTTTTCTCTCGACAAGTTTCCTGCCAAAGTCTCTTAGCAGGTCATGCATTCTGAATTCATTATTTTCTCCAATTTCCAAGATATGCATCTCACGAAGGCATTTTATTCCTCTAGCAGGATAGTAACCACAAGCCTCCCACATGTAAGAAAGAATCCTCTCATGCTTTCCAATAAAAAAGCACGCTATGTCGAGAAATATCTTTCTTGTAGGAACATCTAAAGAGTCGTAACCAACCCTAAAGGCAGCTTCAACTTCATTTGCTTGGTGATCTTTTAAGAATTCCAAAGTATTTCTCCATATTCGTATATCATCCTTATTGTTGCATAAATATGAGGCCGCAACCACAATAGCTAAAGGAAGCCCTCCAGTAGCTTTGACGATGTCCATGGACAGGTAATCATACTCAGAGACATCTTGGAGAGCATCCCCTTGAAAGCATGCTTACGAAAGAGTTGAAGAGCATGGTGATATCTCATGGGTTCAACCTTGTATTTTTTGGTTGGTCCGTCGTCAAATCCATCTAGAACATTCTCATGCTTGTGGTCACAATTATTCTACTTCCTGGACCAAACCAACTAAGTTTCTCGGCTAATGCTTTAGCTTGTTCAACCTCATGCAAATCATCTAGGACAATGAGAACCTTCATTCTACTAAATAGATGGCTATTTTTTAATACCTTCATCGAAGATCTAAGTGGTGTAGGTTTTTCTTTCTGGAGGTCAGCAATCAACATTTCTTGTGAAAACGTGATTCCTTTTGAATTAATACCTGGAAGGAAGCTACATTCATCAAACAATAGATGCATCTTGTTGAAGACAACCTTTGCAAGTGTAGTCTTTCCAACACCTGGCATTCCACATATTCCAACGACACGTACATCTTGTCCACATACGTCGATCGCCCGTCCATCATTGTAGACAACACCAAGCTTTCTCATCATCTCTCGAACATGAAGATCAATTCCAACTAGTTTATCGGTTACAACTTGGTCATCCTTCTTCAACAACCGCCCGACCGTCGAGAACTCCTTTTACAAGCTGGGACTCGTGCCTGCAAAACATAAGTGATGAGGCACAAAAATGACAACAAAGTTACCAAAAGTATTAAAAACTAAACAAAAATCAAGTGGGGAATGAAGCGGTGAAAATTGAAACAACCAACGAGGGGCAGGGGAATCTTCAATTAAAATGGACAGCAAGTTTTAATGCGTGGTCTATTTCCCTTTCATGCACATAGCAATTATGGCATCGATTTCATGCCATCTGCAAAACAAAATTTCTAGCGAAGGGGAAAAGAATAGGGCGCGACGGACCAGTACATCTGGTCTAGCTCGCAGTTATGTTAATGAGTCTAGTCATTTTCAAATGGCCAGTGTAATCGAGTCACCAGTTTTTCAATAGGCACATCGAACTACAACCTGTCAAATCATCGACTGATTTCATAAGAATAAATAACCTCAAAAACCTCTTGAGCATGCATTCATTGATATGATTATATATAATATTTATTCGAAAAGGTTTGGGTTCATTTTCACATCACCCTAAACCATTTTTTTTCCATTTTATCTAGGAAAGAGAATGGAAACCAGAAGTAAAAGAATTACCCCCCATATACGTTATCTAGATGATATCCGCTTAATCCCCCAATCTGTCGAAGAACCTCCTTCCATTTTATGATGGTATTTGAGCTGACTCCGTCCTTCTCATGTTGACGGAAGGATGTTTCAAAATGCCCAGCCTGGTGTTTTACATCGGAGGGACTAATTGATATTGCTAGTATGAGTACCTAGAGGGGGGTGAATAGGTATATAAAAGATTTTTCTTCAACAATTGCACAATACTAGACAGTTGAAGAAAACGATAATCAAAGTAAGACTGAGAGAAGAGAAAATTGAACACGCGGTTTATAGTGGTTCGGCTTATATCAAGCCTACGTCCACTCTTCTTCACTGACAGCCTATTGGCTGGATTCTACTATGAACAAAAGAGAAGTTACAGCACAGCTTTGCCTTGATTCCACAGTGTAGATGTTCTACCACACCTCCTCAAGATTTTTCACAAATATAGACTCTCTTTTGTATATAAGTATTCGCTCAAAGGAATTGTCTAAACAAAAAAGGAGCTTCAGACTTTGAAATTCTTCTATCGCGCACACCTTGAACAACTAAGACAGTCTTCCTTATATACTCCTTTATGCCATCATACCCGTTGGCACTTACCAAAGGAATTCCTCCAATCTACCCGTTGGACGGAATCAATTAGGAAGATTGTTCAAGCTATTAAAGGAACGTGTTGATAGCCCATCAATCATGTTCGCTCATACAATCGGGATCTCGGTTTCCATAAGCGAGAACCTTCCAATAATATTTAGGCAATCACCGGATCTTCAATTATCGAGTCAATCTTCGATCAATCAAAGACTCCGTTATGTCTTCTCCAGCCACAAGATCTTCTCCAGTTGATAAGGTTAAATCCTTAACGAAACATCCAGTTCTGGATAACCTTTCTTCAACGGATTAGAGACTGTCAATGAGGATAGACTTTGAGTCTTGAGTCTAGCTGTCCGGAGGTCTTCGGACTTTAAATAGCGAGTACGCAAGCCTTCGAGACTAGCGATAGAAACGTTTTGTCAACTTCAAAACACTTCAAGAAGATTTCTCCAACAATCTCCCCATTTTTTATGGTGACAAAACTTTCTGCTGATTTGGATATCTTTGACCTACAAAACATTTCTCAAACACATATGCATATCTTATAGAGATAAATGGCTAACAGGATAACACTAGAATCTGCAACCACAGAAAATAGGTTAGTTCAGTATATGATGAAGCCATTCATAAGATATCAATATTAGTTAATAGAAGCGAGTCAAGTCCAAGTCTAGTTCGGTTCTCATCCGGACACAAAACAAAGTCAAACAGGTTCAAACCACAACACAATCCAACAAACAATTAAAAGTTTAATGAATGAAAAGTTTTTGTTCAAATCTTGCATCTCTCCCCCTTTTTGTCATCATTAAAAAGGATGATATGAAGTCAAGATTGCTTGGGAACGCGGACAAGCTGGAAATCTTCCATAGGCGAACGATGCCTTCCAGCCTTTTAAAGTCTTCCTTTAGTTGTGCAATCTCCTCACTCTTGGCATTGGCCTGATTCGAACAGAGAGGGCTTGCATTTTATCATTCAATGAACAGGAAGAAGCTTGACCTTCATTCTTCAAGCTTTGAACTTCGCATCCCAAGGCATAAATTTGACCTCGCATCTCCAAGAGAATATCCATGATTCTGCGAAAATCTGCTCCATTATCGGTCCGAGTACTTGCTTCGGCTCGATCGATGGAGTAAATGCGAGACGATGGTAGATCAGCATAATCTCGCAGGTTTGGCGATGAAACTTCATGACCTTCTTCCGGAAAGCGAGATGCATAAACATCCTCGGGTCCGCTGGTGAGCGCCCGACTCCTTCACTTGCATCGGGACATGAAGACTTCACTCCTTTCTCCCGATCTCCCCTTTGTTTCCATGCCTACAGGTGGAGAAGAGTGTTCCTCAGGTTCTCCTTCTTCTCTTCTTTCTTCTTCTGGTCTTTCCTCCTCTGTTTCTTTTTCAGCTTCTATTTCTTCTTCTTCCTTCTCCTCTGCTTCTTTCGTCATTTGTTCCGATTCTTTCGTGGAACGGGGACGACTTAAATTCTTCAAAGCCAATGCGAGAGATGGTGATGTCTTCCTCATCATCTTCATCCTCAACGAGGAGAGCTCTTCTTCTCTTGGATGGAGCAACCATGGGCTCCTTCCCTTTTCTTTTAGCTGCGAAGAAGAGATTTGATGAGATTTTGCAGGAGTCTTCTCCTTGAATTTCTCCAACTCCTTGCTCGGTTCCTTCGAGACGCATTTTGGTCACCATTTTCAGTCCTACCACCATATTATCGCATGGTCGAACACAAAAGATTTGTGGAGGCTGAATATTCAGATGTCTGAATAACTTCGTAACAAGGCTTGGGTAAGGGAGTTGACCTCTGTCCTTCATCATTGCTCTATACATGTGAAACATCACAGTGTGAGGAGAGAAAACCTTTTTCCAAAGAGAATGGCATACATCGGCTTGGCCTCGAACTTGAAACATCGAGTCTTGGAAGTTGATTTCGGTCGGAGGCAATTAATCACAATCTTGTGAAGCAAGATGTTGAATGCACCCATCTTAAGTAGGTGATCTTTTCATCTGTTCTCATGTCCTTCACCGGTTCAAGTGTGGCCCGAGCAATGGAAACTTTGATTGGTTGATATCTTCCTCTTTCGACTTCTAACACATCGCCAAAGCATATTCATATCCACAGCATAGTCTTGGTCTTTAACGCTGAAAGAGAATCTATTCGCATCTAAAAAGCTTAGATTTGAATAGAAATATGCAGTTAATTCAGCATATGCCTCTATAGAGTCAGAGTAGAACTTTTCAAGTTGAAGATAACTGAACTTTTCCCTCAAGTTCATATTCACAGCATCCAGAAAATCAAAATCAACACTCCTAGGGTTTATTACCCCACACTTCAGCAATTTCGAGTACAGATCCTTTTGCTCCTTCGATCTAAACAAATCTCCCCTTTTTCCTTGATTTTCAACCGCAACACCCATTTTTGGTTGAAATTGACTGTATAATTTGTCATCATCATTCCCATCTGCGAGGATTCGGCCCCGATCCACGAGGATCACTTGGGATATTTGCAAGGGTTTCCTCGGCCACCCTTTTCGAGCAATTCCCAAACTTTCCATTTTTCGCGAGAAAGATATATTCGTTCCCATGTCCTTTGTCTTTAAGAAACTCATCAATGTAGTTCAAAGGAGTACGAATTCCTTTTAAGGCACGATATAACTGGTAAATATAAGCGGGCTTTTGAACTCTTACGAGTGCTTCCTCGATGATTTCTTCTGTTGTTGTTGATCAACGCCTTTAGGACTAGATGGAGGAGAATGACGCTGCTGAGAATGTTGTGGGCTCGCTTGCTGTTCTGGAGTCACTTCTTCTTCAGTAAGATCGAAGTGCGTAGGCCCCTCACTCATCCGCCGTGGTCCCCGCTTTGCGATTCTTGAAGACTTTCTTGAAGATGACATCTTTCTCAGTTTTGGAAGATTCCTTGCTTGACTTTCCCAGGAAAGATGACAACTTTTGAGGATTAAACGAAGAAGACAAACGGGAATGGAGGATCGATGCTTTCTAGGGTTTTTGAGAGAAAAGTGAAGAGGAATCGACAGTGCACGATCGGTTAAAAAGAGGGATAAACGAACCGTCACAAAGGAAATAAAAAAATATGCCTTTTCAAAATAACTGTCTTTTTCCGCAAAAATAGCCATTTCAAAAATAACTTCCTTTTTGAAAATGAAACGATGCAATATTTACGTCAATTAAATATAGCAACAATTTAAACACAGTCTGACAATCGTACCTTTTTAAGATGAGATTCAAGAGAGAAAGACTTACAGTCTGACGGACGTACCAAGACTGTCTTTCGGATAAAGTCTTGTAAGTACGAGTCGAAAGTCTTTAGACTTTGATATCCTCATACCTCAAAATGTTGAGTCTGGAACGTATAGACTCAAATTGATTTTCTCCAAAGGCTTTGTGAATATATCCGCCGAGTTGATTCTTTGAGTCAACAAATTGAATTGAAACATCTCCATTTTGAACATGGTCTCTAATAAAGTGATGTCGAATCTCTATATGCTTTGCTCTTGAGTGGAGAATTGGATTTTTGGTGAGGTTGATAGCGCTGGTGTTGTCGCAATTAATCTCCGTGCATGAGTCTTCAATTTCAAAGTCTCTTAGCTCTTTGTTTTATCCATAAAATTTGCGAACAGCAGCTTCCAAAGGGCTACATACTCTGCTTCTGTTGTTGAAAGGGACACGGTGCTTTGTTTCCTTGAAAACCAAGACACTTGTCCCTGCTTCAAGCAATGGCGGGTTCCCGAAGTGCTTTTTCTATCAACTCGCAACCGGCCAGATACTGCGTCGAATATCCCGAGGAAGATTAAAGTCTCCCTTCTTAGGATACCAAAGACCGATGCTTGATGATGAAGCAACGTATTTAATGATGCGTTTCGCAGCACTGAGATGGGATTCTCTAGGATCTGATTGAAACCTAGCACAAATGCAAACACTCAACAAAATGTCAGGTCTAGAAGCGGTAAGATAAAGAAGTGAACCAATGATGCTCCTTTACAGCTTTTGATCAACTTTCTTCCCTTCTTCATCTTTGTCTATCTTCAAAGAACTTGACATTGGTATGTCGGTCTTTTTGCACTTTTCAGTCCAAACCTTTTGACAAGATCATTAACATATTTTTCTTGATAAATAAAAGTTCCTTCCTTCAATTGTTTTACTTGAAGACCAAGAAAGAATGTTAACTCTCCCATCATACTCATTTCAAATTCATCTGCATAGACTTAGAAAATTTCTTGCACAGATTTTCATTAGAGGATCCGAAAATAATGTCATCCACATATATTTGAACAAGTAAGAAACTTTTGTTTTCCTTTTTGATAAATAAAGTCGTATCTACTTTACCTTTGACAAAACCATTTTGTATTAAAAACTTACTTAATCTGTCGTACCAAGCTCGAGGTGCTTGCTTTAAACCATACAAAGCCTTTTTCGTCCGAAGGCGGAGTCGCTTCTTTGGGTCTTCAAACCCTGGTGGTTGTTCCACATAAACTTCCTCATGGATAAATCCATTTAGGAAGGCGCTTTTGACGTCCATTTGGAATAACCTGAAATTCTTATAACAAGCAAACGCAAGTAATAGTCGAATAGCTTCTAACCTTGCTCTTTGGAGCGTAAGTCTCATCATAGTCTATTCCTTCTTCTTGCGTATATCCCTTGGCCACGAGTCTTGCTTTGTTTCGTACGACTTTTCCTTTCTCATTCATCTTGTTTCGAACACCCATTTAGCTCCAATAACAGTTTTACCTTTTGGTTTGGATGTCAATTCCCAGACATCATTAATGCTGAACTGTCTGAGCTCTTCTTGCATAGCTTCAATCCAGCTTTCATCAGATAAAGCTTCTTCTATGCTTTTTGGTTCAATTTCAGAAACGAGAGCCACAACACTAGACTCTTCTCGCCTTTTGGATCTGGTGCGAATTCCTTCATTAATTTCGCCGATTATAAGATCTTTGGGATGGCTGGACTTATGCTTCCAATTACTTGTTGATTTGTTGGTTGATGATCTCTCTCTTTGTTTGGATCTTCACGAACATCCCTTGATGCTGGTTTTCAGAGTCGAGATGCTTCTTGAGTTGTAAGCTTTGGAAGGTCTAGAGCAGGTTCGAGACTCTTCTTGATGAGTCGACTTGATTCATCTTGCGTTGAGTCTTGAAATTTGACATTCATTGACTCCTCCACGGGCGGCTCTTCTTGTTATAGACTCGAAGGCTTTGCTTGATGTAGAATATCCAAGGAAGATACCTTCATCTGATCTTTCTTCAAACTTACCAACTCGATCTTTTGCATTTTTCAATATAAAACATTTGCAACCGAATACATGAAAGTATGAAACAATAGGCTTCTTATCTTTGAACAACTCATAAGGGGTTTTCTCTAGAATAGGTCTTAAGAAGACTCTATTGATGATATAACATGCTGTTGAAACAGCTTCAGCCCAAAATCGTGAAGAAATCTTGCTTTCAATTAAAAGAGTTCTAGCCATTTCTTGAAGAGATCTGTTCTTTCTTTCCACAACTCCATTTTGCTGAGGAGTATATGGAGAGGAGAACACATGATTAAAGCCAGATTCATCACAAAATTTTGTAAAATCTTGATTTTCAAATTCACCTCCATGATCTGTTCTTATACTTGAGATAACACATCCTTTTTCATTTTGAACCTTTTTAGCAAACTTTTCAAAATACAAGAAGGTTTCGGACTTACTTGCAAGGAAATATACCCAAGTAAAACGGGAGTAATCGTCCACAATTACTAGGCAATATTTCTTACCTCCAATACTACGTGTTCTGGTTGGTCCGAAGAGATCCATATGCAGCAATTGTAGTACATGATTAGTAGAGACATGATTTATTGGCTTAAATGAATTTCTTACCTGCTTTCCCAGAATACATGGAGTGCATGGATCAGTCTTTTGATAAGGTAATTTGGGTAGTCCTCGAACAAGCTGCTTTGATGAGATTTTGGCTAATTGCTTCATGTTGACATGACCAAGCTTTTACGTGCCATAAGCTTGATTCGTCTTGAATTGAGATAAAACATTGCGATTCATTTGGTTTCACATCCAGAAGATAGATGTTTCCATGTCTACGACCCATGAAAGAAAGGCGAGTAGAGTCTTTACCGATTCCAGAACATATTCCTTCTTGAAAGAAGATCTTGAAACCAGTATCACACAATTGACTAATGCTTGAGAAGATTGTAATTGAGTCCTTCCACTAAGGAAACATTACTTATTGTGAGATTTCCAATTTTCACAGTTCCAAATCCCACAATACTTCCTTTGCTGTTTCCTCCAAATGAAACTTTTCCACCATTTACTTGAGCAAGCTTTATAAAACAATTTGAGTCTCTGTCATGTGTCTTGAGCATCCTTTGTCAAGATACCACTTTACCTTTTTCTTGACGGTGACCTGCATTTAAAAAAGAGTCTCAAGCTTTCTTTGGTACCCAAACTTTCTTGGGTCCTTTGGTGTTAGTAACATAAGCAAGTATTAGCCCATATTTTCTTAACAGGTTTCCAAACCATAGGACACTCTTTTTCAAAGTGATCCGGACTGTTGCATTTTGAACATCTTAGAGCATTTCTACCTACAGATTTTACAAAAACTTTCTTGAAGTGATTTTTGTAAACCTCTCTCGAGAGTCTTTTCTTAATTCTTTCTTTTACTTTAGGAAAATCAATCAAGGGAATTGTTTCTTCTGACATACCTAGACCGGACTTATTGAAGTAAGGTCTTTGAGCTGAAAGAATTTTCTCAAGTTTTTCAGACCCTATTGAAAATTTCTTTGATATATTTGATAAGTCTGTTTTTAAAAAAGCATTTTCTTTTAAAAGATTATCTTCATTTTCTTTAAGATTGGAAACAGTCAAGTCTAGACTTTTAACTCTTTCTACTAAAACATTTTCCTTTTGTTTTAGAGCTGAGTTTTCCTTTTCAGTTCGGAAATTCTTTTGAGAGAAGTCTTAAGACTAAAACATAGTTCATCAATGTATTTAGAAACTTTGACAGGAATTTTAAAATTACTTGCCTCAAATTCACTGTCCGAGTCGATCCAGTCTAAGTCGATTGTGCCATCAGACATAGATTGGCATATTCATTATCACTTTCTTCACACTCGTATCACTCCGGGTTTCGGCTTTGAGAGCTTTTCAAAATTTTTCAGCTTTTCCTCTCTTCTTCTTGAGAAGAGGACAGTTGGGTCGATGTGTCCCTTTTTCTTACATTCAAAGCGGAACTACGTCTTTGTTTGGTTCCTCATCATCAACGAGACTTGGTCTGCTGTCTTTGAAAGTTTTGTTTCTTTGAGTTGAACCTTCTTCCTTTTCTATTCAGTTTCTGAATCTTCTTATCATGAGAGCAAGCTCCTCATCGTCCATATCATCTTCGAGAATCTGTATCATCGGAATCATCATTTGATTTTAATGCAATGGATTTCTTATTTCTTACCTTTTTGGTTCCACTTCATCTGAAGAGTTCATAGCTTCATTGAGTGGCATAATTCTTTGCGTCTCCAGTCTGGAGAGTCATAAGCTTGTTTACCTTCATGGGATCGAAGTTGGTTGACCTTGATTTTCAAGACCATTCACAATATCTGTAAAACGACTAAACATGTCGATATAGATTCTCTGGTTTCATTGAAGGCTTCGTATTGACCGAGAAGAATGTTGATTCTTGTTTCCTTCACTCGATCTGTTCCTTCATAGGTGATATGCAATATGTCCCAAACTTCTTTTGATGTACCACAAGAAGATATTCTATTATATTCAGTTGGTGATAAAGCACAATATAAGGAGTAAATTGTTTTTGCATCGAGTGCTTGTCTCTTGAATATTTCTTCCGAGACATTCGCTGGTTTCATCAGTTTCTTTTCCTCTTTCGAGAGACTATGCAGTGGTAGGAGTAATTCATTTTTCTACAACGTCCCATTCCGAAGGATCCTTTGATCGTAGGAAAGCTTTCATCTTGTTCTTCCGAGATGTTGTAATCCTTTCCATCAAAGTAGGGTGGTCTGGTATTGCTTTGCTCTTCCATCAGCCCCCGGTGCTAGCATACTAGCCATGGATCTTTTACTACGAAGTAAAACACTTCAAATAAAGTAAGTACATGTGCTCGATACCAATTGATATTGCTAGTATGAGTACCTAGAGGGGTGAATAGGTATATAAAAGATTTTTCTTCAACAATTGCACAATACTAGACAGTTGAAGAAAACGATAATCAAAGTAAGACGAGAGAAGAGAAAATTGAACACGCGGTTTATAGTGGTTCGGCTTATATCAAGCCTACGTCCACTCTTCTTCACCGACAGCCTATTGGCTGGATTCTACTATGAACAAAGAGAAGTTACAGCACAGCTTTGCCTTGATTCCACAGTGTAGATGTTCTACCACACCTCCTCAAGATTTCTCACAAATATAGACTCTCTTTTGTATACAAGTATTCGCTCAAAGGAATTGTCTAAACAAAAGGAGCTTCAGACTTTGGAATTCTTCTATCGCGCACACCTTGAACAACTAAGACAGTCTTCCTTATATACTCCTTTATGCCATCATACCCGTTGGCACTTACCAAAGGAATTCCTCCAATCTACCCGTTGGACGGAATCAATTAGGAAGATTGTTCAAGCTATTAAAGGAACGTGTTGATAGCCCATCAATCTGTTCGCCCATACAATCGGGATCTCGGTTTCCATAAGCAAAACCTTCCAATAATATTTAGGCAATCACCGGATCTTCAATTATCTAGTCAATCTTCGATCAATCAAAGGACTCCGTTATGTCTTCTCCAGCCACAAGATCTTCTCCGGTTGATAAGGTTAAATCCTTAACGAAACATCAGTTGAGGATAACCTTTCTTCAACGGATTAGAGGCGTCAATGAGGATAGACTTTGAGTCTTGAGTCGGCTGTCCGAGGAGGTCTTCGAGACTTTAAATAGCGAGTCTGCAAGCCTTCAAACTAGACGATAGAAAAGTTTTGTCAACTTCAAAACACTTCAAGAAGATTTCTCCAACACTAATGTCATAGAAAATCGGGATGATAGTCTGTCCATTAGATATTCTGCACTCCCACATTTGTACCACCTCCATGAGGCAACTTTTACTGGAAGCATAGTCTTTGGAGAGGATGGCTATTGAGATCCTCGACTGCCTGATTGCCTCTTTTAGCGCCGGCTTGATCTCTTCTCTAGCATGGAGATTCTCGTCATCTTTAAAGACCTTGATCCCTGCATCTACCAATTTGCAATGAAGGTGATCCGTGAATCCTTTGCGAGTATCTGCACCTCTAAAACTCAAGAACACTTCATGATTGGTTCTGGACAATGACGATGAGATCGAAGATGATTCATGTCAAATCAAGGAAACTAAACCACTTCATATAGTGAATTAGCATTTCAGATTAAGATTCCGTTCGTTTCATGGAAAATGTGACATTTCTAGAAAATGTTTTTCATAAAGCTATTTTCAAGAAAATGATAATATTTTTCAATGTTAAGCTGAAACTTGAGAATGAACTAAAAGAATATTTCCCGTTGTTCGATATAGAAAATTCTATTCGATTTTCCTCCATGCACTCATTTTAATAAAAAAAAATTATTTTTCCAATTAGTAGATTTTTTATTTTTTATTTTATTTTCTTTCTACTTTTTCTTTTTTCCTTTTTTATTTTTTCTTCTCCTTCTTCTTCTTCTTTAGTTGATTGCCAACCATGATGATCGACCAAAGGCGAGCTTGAGCTTGCTGGCCTCAAAAAGGCTAGTCGATCTAGCGAGGCCCGAGGTCAACGAGCTTAATCCTATGGGGAGGCTCATGCTCATTGGCCTCAAGCCTTGCCAAATCGATGAGCTTGAGGCTCACCATGGTTGGTTGCTGGCCGTTGCCATGGTGGTGATCGGTCGAGAAAGAAGGAAAGCAAAAGGATAGAAAAGAAAATAAAAAAGAAAAAAATAATAATTTTTTGGTAAGAAAAAAAAATAATTTCTTAAAAAATGAATAAAATAAATTAAAAATAAAAATAAGTGGGGTTCGCAGGATGTGAGATAAGAAAGATTGAGTAAAAAAATATTTTCTTTTATTTAAAAAGTGAAAAATATTTTCTCCCCATTTTAAAAGACTTTTTTCTCTTGGTGAAAAATGTTTTTCCAATCAATTGGTTTATTTTCCGTAAAACGAAAGGTGGAAAACTCGGGAAACATTTTTTTGAAAATTGTTTTATGTAAAATGAAATCTCATATGTTTGCCCAAATAAAAGAAGTAAAACGAAGTTTTATGATTCTGATGGAGACCTACCCAACACGGCAAACAAGATGCAACTGAATCTTGCCACTCATACATCAACTTTTTTTTATATAAAAAATTCTTGGAACTTTTGGTAACACTCAAAATGTTGATATGTGAGTTTGCAATTTTTCGTAATTTTCTACTAAACAGGCCCCGCGTACAATATCAACAGTGCTTGGACTTTCAATAGCGTCGTGATTTTTGACATTGAGGGGGTCTGATCGTTTCATGTCAAAAAGTTTTTCTCCATACCAGAGGATTTTAGGATTTAGTGGGTCGAACTA
>CM024528.1:43455180-43511580 GCA_014182385.1 Eucalyptus viminalis
TCATATGCTTGATATGAATTATCAAAGCGATACCAACATCAAAGTGCTATATGTCTGGTCTTTTACAAATTTGGCATTCCAGAGGACCATTATTCATTGGTTTTGTGTTCTGCACATGCTTATTACCATTTGAACTTTGTGGTGGATATGAGCTAAGAATTTGTATATGGTCTAAACCCCTGTCCATAGTTAGACCAGTTATCCTTAATAACCTGATCTTGTTGTGTTAGATTCAGGTTATTCATTCGATATTGTTGATTCCTTCATGCTCCAGTAAAGTCATTTCCACTATCTCTTCTATTAATGGACCGTCCTCTGCCATAGTTATACCCTCCTCGAATACTTTCTCTTTGGTTCCTGGAATTAGACTTTTGCAGTCCTGTTCCAGTCTTTCTTTGTCCATAGTATGCTAGGTTAGTATTGTATTGATTCATAGAATATGTTTGTAGTCTAGTCCCAAATCTTTCAAGTTGAGAGATAACCTCATCATATTTTGGCTGAGGTTTGAGACAGTACATGGTTGTTCTAAAATTTTCATATTCTGATCCTAACCCTTCAAGAATGCCAAACATCCTGGTTATATCATCAACAGGTTTTCCAATGGCATTTAGTTGATCACAAATAGATTTAAATTCTCGAAGATATTCACTCAATGGTCTATCTCTTTTCCTGCTAGCTTGTAATTTTCCTCTTAATTCGAATTCCTTTGCTACAGACTTCTGTGTCAAATGATTTATAAGAGTCTGCCATACCTCGAATGAAGTCTCTAAGCCAATTATCAGACTTAGAATGTTCTCATATATTGCTCCATTTAATCCAGGATGAGATTAACTTATCAGTCTTTATCCAATCTAGATGATCAAGGTTCATCACTTGTGTTTGATTGCCCTCAATCTCAGCTTGTATCATTTGAGCCGGTGGTGATGTTTCACCATTAATAAAACCAATAAGATCTTGACTCTTCAGAAACCTGTGAAATTGAGCTTGCCATAGTAGAAAATTCTCTTCTGTCAACTTGATTGTAACAAAATTGGCTATATTCACATGAATCGGAAATGGATACTTCTGCAACCTAGTTGTCATTCTGTATATCTAGAAACTTTGAAGATATGACAGAACAATCAAGTAACCTTTGAAGATCAGCTTTTTGAAGATCAACAAGATCTTGATGTTGTCTTGATCATGCAATCTTTGTACAATCTTCCAGTAATGCAGAAAGAAGATCCAGAACTCCCAGGAAATGCTTTGATACCATGTGAAGAAACATAAGACAGAAGATAAGATGTATATGAAAGAAAGAACTCTGTATATTGTGATTACTAAAATGATCAATACATCAGTCAAGAACATTTCTCTTCTCCTCTCGTTCTATACAATCTTACGAAGTTCTACTACTCAGAAAAACCAGAGAGAATAGAGAGAACCAAGACTTCATCTATATCCTTCTTCTTCATTAATGAAGCTTTACATCGAGTTAACAACTTAAACTATCTTCCAAAACTGACTTAGCAACTTCAGTTACAAGATTGAACAACATAATGACTACACTGTTACATTGACACGCGTGCAGCTCCTTGTGCAGCTTATTCGACTTCTGTTTCTGGTTTTAATCTTCTATATAGCCAGCTTCTTCGTGGATTGCCAACTCAGCTTCTTCACGGATTACCAGCTCAACTTTTGTTTCTTTTCTTCGACTTCTTCATAGATTGCCAGCTCAGCTTTTCTTTATTTCGAGCTTGCTCAGCTTTTGCTTTAGCTTGTTCAGCTTCTGACTCTGCTTTTCTACTTTCATCAGCATCTATAATCTGTGTTTTTGATCTTTGTTCTTTAACAAGAGCGAGGGTCTCTCCAGGTTCGGGCACGAGGTTGGCCCGGCAGACGCGACCCGTCATTTGCATGAGTGCCCCGATTGGATGCGGATGCAATCGCAGCACAAATTATTTGATTAATCTATTATTATATCGATTCTTTTCAAAAGAAAATGTAAAATAATTTCGCAATGTCGCATGCAGCACAAAAAGAAAAATCAATGTTGAGAATGTGTTTAAATGAACTGTCAAAACTCAAAAGGCACGTGAATTTGAATCAAATTAAAAAATAACAATTTATTATGTATATATAAAAATATTTATTTAATATATAACGTGTCATAATCCATCGCAATCATCCTACTCAATTTCACCATCATGAGCGCACTCTCTTGTAATTCCTTCTAATTAGATATTCATCAAATCCATTTCGCATCGCCATCCAATAATGAACTCCTGGAGATTCGGGAACCTGATGACTTGATCAACTGAAACGAATAAAAGCAAAATTTGAAGGCGGTGTTGAGGACGAATCTCACCAGCAGAGCTGAAAAAAGTGAAGGCTCGTGATGGCTCACGTCTGCGGAGTCCTCGCGACGTTGCCCATGGATGCTGGATCTTGTTTTTCTTCTTCGTCTTCTCTTTCTCATCGTGATCAAAGAGGTGAGTGGCAGTGGACGGCTTTTGGCTGCATCCTACAGGGTACAAAAAACAGTAAATGGCGTTTTGGTAAATTGCGCCTTTATCTGGTTTCTCTGTGAATATGGCCTCATAATACCAGTAAGCAGCCATATGGGCCGTGGAAATGGCATTGCCCTTTATGAAAACAGTCAAAACAGAACACTAACAAAATATGCAGCAATTCGACTGGAGTCACTACCTTCAGCAATGGTTATGATGTGAGGTTCTTGATGCCATTACCAATTGCGGGACAAGAAGACTTTGCCTCGGGTACTTCTCCATATAAGGATACGTAATTGGCGTTCAAGGCAATTTCCACTTTTCTCTCATGTGGATTACATCTCATGTGTTCCCGGGTACTTCTCCATATCTCTATATTCTTCTCTTTCTTTAAAGAATTTGCCCAAGGCACAATAGCCATAGGAATCCCTCCAAGGGCTTCGACGGTGTCTCTGGACAAGGAATCATACTTGTCAACATCTCGGGTAACATCCCCTTGTGAAGCATGCTTCCAAAAGAGTTGATGAGCATGGCAATTTCCCATTGGTTCAACCTTGTATTCTTCAACTGCTACATCGTGGAAAACCTTTAAAACATCTGTTCTATCTGTGGTCACAATGATTCTACTTCCTGCACCCAACCAAGAAAGGTCCTCAACTAATTCTTTAATTTGTTTATCTTCATGCACATCGTCAAGCACAACAAAAGGTCCCGTGGATCATGTTTTTCTTTTTTAAGTTCAGCAATCAACATGTTAGGGGAAACGTTGACTCCTTTCGAATTTATACCTTCAAGGAAGCTATACCAATTAAACAACTTATGAATCTTGTTGTAGACAACTTTTGCAAGTGTAGTCTTTCCGACACCCAACAGACCGCATATTCCGACGACACGCACACCGTCCCCGCATACTTTTGTCGCTTCTCCCTGGCCATAGACAACACCAAGCTTTGTCATCATCTCTTGAACACGAAGTCCGATTCCAACTAGATTGTCGGGTACATATTGGTCACCCTCATCCAACACCTCCTCGACTCGTTCAAGAACTTTTTTTAGGAGCGCAGCCTCGTCCCTGCGAAAAAACATGAGTGATGAAGCACAAGGACGACAACAGACTTACCAAATATATTTAAAAAGTAGACAAAAATCAAGTGGGGAGTGAACCGATGAAATTTAAATCAACCAACGGGGGCAGGGGGAATCTTCAATTAAAACAGAGAGCAAGTTTTAATGCACATAGCAGTTTGGATATTGATGTCACGCTATCTGCGTAACAAAAGATCTAGCCAGGGGGGAAAGAACAGAGCATGGTGGACCCGTTGGCTGGTCTAACTCGCAGTTACGTCATGAGTCGAGTCAATTTTCAGCTGGCCTTTACCGATTACTCTATAAGCTTCAACCAGTTAAATTATCAATTCATTTCACAGGAATGACCTAGAAGATCTCTCTAGCATGCACCATCATTCGTATGATTATATATGACATTTTTTAGAAAAAGGCTAGGGTTCATTTTCACATCATCCTATATCCTTTTTTTTTTTCCATTATCTAGGAAAGAAAGAAGAAACCCGAAGCAAAAGAATTACCGCATGTCCGCCAGCACATATCCGATTAATCCCCCGACCTCTCGAAGGACTTCCCTCCATTTTTTTATGGTATTCGAGTCGACTTTGCCCTCCTTCTCATGTTTCTCGAAGGACGTTTCAAAATTCCCAGTTTGGTGTTTCAGTGTCGGGACTAACATCATAAAAAATAGGAATAAGAGTATGTTCGTCTGTTCGACTGCACCCCCACATTTGTTCCAGCTCCATGAGGCAATATTTAGCAGAAGCATAATTACTGGAGAAGATGGCTATCGAGATCCTCGACCGCTTGATCGCATCTTTTAGCGTCTGACCGATCTCTTCTCCACCACAGAGCTTTTCATTGTCTTTAAAGACCTCGATCGCTGCGTCTTCCAGTTTGTCATATAGGTGACTCACGAATCCTTCGCGGGTGTCATTACCTCTAAAATTCAAGAATATTTCATATTTGATCCCAGACGATGACGGTATGGTTGAAGGCGATTCCTGTCAAATCAAGGAAACAAAAGTAAACATAGTGTTTCACACCAAGTCTTATGCTTTCCGGCCAAACGAACGAACAAAAACGATAAAGAAAAGAAAAAGAAAAGCAAAGTTTTATGGTTCCGATGGAGCCGAACCTAACTCAGCAAAGCTGCCCCAGAATCTGAATCTAGTAACTCATGTGTTTTGACTGTTTTTAGATCCAAAATTTTCAAAACTTTCGTAATACTCCATCGCTGATTAGTAAATTCACACGTAATCTTTTCATCATTTTCTCAAATTTAAATGATATCTCAAATTTTGGGGGAAAGCAAAACAGTAGTTAACAGACCAGCTGACAACATCAATAGTAGGGGTGAGCAGCGGTCTAGGGTCGACCCTGGACCGACCCTGGGCCCAACCCCGGCCTGGCCTGGTCTGGTCCGGTTCCCAAGGATTGGTCGGTCCTTGGTCGAAATCCCCAGGACCAACACGGCTTGTGCGGGTTGGTCCCGTCTGGCCCTAAGAGTTTTGGGTCGGTCAACCCTGGACCAACCTTGTATATTAAATTATATTATATTATATTATATTATTTATAATTCTTTTATATATTCAAACCTAAGTAAAATATCTGTTATATTATATTATATTGAGATGTTCTATCATTAGCACTAATAGTAATTTCAATTTAAAACTTTTGTTGAGTATTAATTATGTGTCGTTTATTTTGTTTTCAGGTATTTAGAAGTTTAAGTGAATTAACAAGATGTGAAGTTATATATTCATGGTTTATATTAAGTATTTTGAACTTTTTATGGTTTAATTGTATTTTACTAATGAACTTCAGCTGCACTTTGTTTTTCAATTTGTGTCAAATGGTAGAAGTTTTTGAAGAGTAGAGTATTACTGCAGTTGTTATGGTGATTTACTATTCACGATCAAATGCAGGAAAACGCTTTTGTATATGGTGTTATGAATATTAAAGATAGATGATTACAAGAACTTTCCATCTTGTTCTATATCTCAATGAGCGGTTAGCATGTACAAAATTTTTATTATTGTGTCATCTTAAATTTGCTAAATATGTATTGATATTTATAGTTTAATTGCACAATGCCGCATTGTCGATGAATGTGTAATTTGAATTTGTAGGTTTACTTTTTTTAGGGAGTATAAAAAATAAGACGAAAAAATTATCGATCGGTCGGGTTGACCCAGGCTGGACCGAACCCATTGGGTCGTCCGGTCCTTGAAGTGAGCTTAATAGGGTCGGTCCTCTGGTCCAAAAATGAGGGACCGACACTGTACGGGTTGGTCCTAGGGTTAGGGGGTGGCCCGGACCAACCCGGACCATGCTCACCCCTAATCAATAGTGCTTGGAGTTTTGATAGGAACTTTTGATTTTGAACATATACTGGTTCAATCGATCACGTTAAAGGAGATATGTAACATTCACGTTAAAGGAGATATGTAACATTCCAGACGATGTTTAGCAATTTGGGGGGTTGAACTACAAGCAGAGGATCGTTTCCACCATATTCATGTCGAAAAAATAATAATACAAATCCCAAAGATGCAGAGGAAACAAACCTCTCTTATTATCGCTCGCTCTCTCTCTCTCTCTCTCTCCCTCTTTCTCTCTCCCGTTCTCTTGCAGAGGGCACAAGAGGTCTATAGACGATATTAGACAACACCATAAATTGCATTTTACCCACGACCAAGACCGTAGACTTGTGGGCACCCGCTGCGCGCTCGGGCAACATGATGGAAAATGGTCGTGCAGTTCGGGTCCCCCGTGATTAATAATTAGGATTAATACCTCTCAAACCAGTATATGACAAATTTAGTCAAAATTAATTTTTTAATAATGAAAAGTCTCAAATTAGTACACATATAACAAATATACCCCAAATGACTATAAAAAATTTCAAACATGTACACTTATGACAAATTAATTTGTTCAACCGCTAAAAACTCCAAAATTATACATCTATAACAAATATATCATCCGTAAAATTAAATTAATATAAAAAAAATCACAAAAATTATATAACAATAATATAAGAAAAGTAAATTCTAAAATTAGGATACTAGTCAACTGCCACATATTATTAAAATTAATTTAAAAGAAATTAATAAAAGGTAAATTTATCACAAGCGCATCAATTTGAGATAAATTTGTTAAAGATGATTAAATTAGAGTTTTTGATGATTAAAAAATTAATTAGAATAAATTTATTATATGTATATAAGTTTAGAGTTTTTTAAGGATATTAATCCTAATAATTATAAGAAGTCATCACAAAAGCTGGACGAAGCAGATGAAATGAACCGATGGGTAGTCCTCTCTGGTCAGTTCCATTCAATCGGATCGATAAAGACGATGCAATGAACAGATTGGTGGTCCTCTCAACTCTCAAGTCCTGGTTTTATGCTTTTATTATTACTTTCTCACCTTGGAAAACGAGGATGGATTCCACGCAGGTGTAAAAGGACGAGTTCTCCACAGTCCATAGAGCTAAGCTCGGTCAGTGTTCTCCAGCTGGATCCCAAAGTTGAAAATGCAATGTTCGAGTCCGAGTAGATTTTTTTATTATAAAAGTCGCGAGAACACAGATACAGCACCTTGCGAAGGTCAATGAATGGGCCAGCCCAATTAGTAACATGGAAGGGTCAGTCCACCCAATATTTCCTCGAAATGTCTCCTGCAATACCAATATGCTCACGTGCTTCGATTGACACGTGAGATCCAACACGCCTTGACTTCACTTGACTTGCAGTTTGCATGAGTAACAAGTTAGAAGAGAAAACTACCAATCAATAAAAGATGCTCCAAATAAAAGAGAATATGTTTTTGGACACAACTCTAGTTCCTAGTCATATTCTCCAAACAACTAATTTGATAACAACTAGACACTTTTCGCTGGATGCATGTCCAGGGTCAATTTCCCATCCTTTTCATTACATCACGAGAGCAATAGCTCAAAGAAAATTTCTTCCAATATTGTAGAAGCATGTCTAAATGGAAATTGATAACTAAACTATTATCCCGCTCGAAAATATTATAGTAATTTCATACCATAAAGAATGCCGTGCACCACATTTATCACTAACACACAACGGGATAATTATTCAAAAATTCATAAATTTATTGTATTTTTCCAATATAATCATAAACCTATTAATTTTGCTAATTAAGTTTTGAAAAAAATTTGGCAATAATTTGTTGACATAAATGCCAACCAACCTAGGTGGCATAACCGGTGTTAATGTTGATAATTTTTAATAACTTTTAATGTTTTTTCGATTTTTTTTTTTACTTTTCCTTTTTTCCCCTTCTTCCTCTTCTAGCTAGTGAGGTTGCCCATCAACCTCGGACGAGCATTACCTCTGGCCCTCATCTCTGGCAATTGTCGAGGTCCACTAACCAACTAAAGGAGGAAGAAGAGAAGCCAAATAAAGAAAGAAAAAATTTAAAAAAAAATGAAAGCAATACTAAATATCATTAAAATTTATACACATGAACGTCAATCACGCTATATAGGACGATTGCAGTTCATGTCAATAATTTTCTGTCATTGATCGAATAAACTTAATTGAAAAAATTAAAAATTTATGATTAAAGTGACAAAGATTCATCAGATTTATGACTTTTAAGATAATCTATCCCACACACAACGCATTCTATTGTGCTTGCTTAAACAATGTTGTGTTCTTTCTAAGAAAATCGCGCGCGTGGGTGTGTTGCTCCCATTGGATGGGCGCGCACATGGGTGGCGAGTGAAGAGAGAGAGATATGTCAGGTCACAAGGACGATTATGAAAAAGTGGTGGCGAGTGACAGACACGATGTGACTCGGATAAAAAGACGAAAAAGAGAGTGGCCCACGAGAATTAAATAGGACAAAATGTACTCGATCAAGAGTGTGATCCACGTCGTCCTGATAAAGTCTTTTTTGGTCAAATACATCTTGCTAACTTTATCTTTTTGTTCTCTAACATCATGATAAAGTTGAAGAACAAAAAGAAAATGCAAATTTCACCGACAGGAAAAATGTTCCCTCATGAAAATAGAATTCAGGTAATCAATGACTTTTTTTAATTATTTGAATAGATATTACTGTTTAAATTTTAGATGATAGCATTGAAATTAAATTACTGTCAATCACACAATCTCGTTAAATAGCGCGGCTAACCTCATAAATCATATAATAAAGAAATTCGAAAATCCAATCGAATGATCTAATAATTGTTAAATATGATGGTGCAAATAATCAATATGTAGCATGCATCTAGTTCATGCCGAAAGTTTTGTTCACTGACCACTAACTATTGAGTTTTAGCCAACTAATTCAAGTTAAAAATTTTAAATGTACCAAAATAAATAAATAAATAAATATCAAGAATGCCCATTTCGTTACCCTCCGCCGCGGTGGCATCGCTAGTTTCGGGCTCTCTCTCCCTCACGAAAGAGAGAAGTTCGAATCCGCAGCACGTCACTTGGTGCCTTGCTCGGTGGAACGGGGTGGTGGTTTCCTCGTGTCACCCCTAGGGTTTGCCCATCGGCTGTCGGCTTACGGGGTTCCCTGAGTTATCAAAAAAAAAAAATGCCCATTTCGTCCCTTTTCCAATTTGCATGAGTCTAATTCATCGGACCTTAGCCCACAAGGTTAGCCCATAAACCCCAGTCTAAGCCCATTATCCAAAATCCATCACTCATACCGACCGAGAAAAACTCCCAGGACCCGGATCCTAATGATTAAAGAGCCTGCCGGTAAAACTTAGGATTCTTTTCAAGTTGAACGATGGACCCTATGAATTTTGCCGACAAACCAAGAAAACACCAGGAAAGAATGATCTAAACGCACCTTCGACTTGCAAAAGCCACGGCGAAGTCCCATTAGGACACTCCATAAGGCCGAGGATGAGTTGGGTATTACAGGTTCTGTAATCCATACGTTTACTCATTCAAACATTCTGTGAAGCTCCCCATTGTGGACATGAGGAGTTAATAGTCCAACATTGGGACATCACACCGAGCATGCCATCTTTTCTGAGCTGAAACAATGCATTTCCGTCCATTGTCTACGGTGTAGAGGAACGCAACGGAGAAAGATTGAACTAAGGGTGTCCAGCACCTCAGAGAACTTATCGTATAACCCGAACGGAGGATTTCACTGAGAAACAGAGACATGAAGATGCTCACGCGTTCAAGAACAAAAAGATGAACTGAAGAGTCAACAAGAGGAGAAGATGAACATGGAAACCAAGAATGGAAAAAGAAAAAGAAAAAAGGCTTTGGACGAAAATGCCCCTGATTATGGTTTGGAAAGTGGCATGTGAGATACACATGCTCGCTAGACCCATATTTGAGATTAAATTTATTATTTCAAGCCCTAATTTAAGATAAAGTCCACTGTTGGCCTTTCTTTTTCTTTTTCTTTTTTTCCAAAAATGAGCTCATTTTAAGTCTTTATTTGAAATTTTTCCCAAAAAACGTGTTCATGCATCCTTTTGTCCAAAGATGAGATAAATAAATATTTAATTGGCATATAATCAAATTAGCAACATTAGTAAAGCTGACTAAGGCGTTAGGCTGTTAACTTTTATGATAGGTGATGTTGCCTCCCCAAGAAATATCAAATAAATGAGTGTGTTTGGAATCAATGGAGGAAAGGGAAAGCAATTTCGATGAATTTTGGAAAATATATACCCCACCAAGCTCTCGGCTATTCTTGGACTATCTTTTGCACTGACCCACCGAATATTCACAACAGACAAGCCGCTCGCGAATTGAAAATTAAAGAAGGCAGCGAATTAATACGGGAAATGATTCTTTCTATTATTTCTTGAACACTCAGTATATCAGATGACAGGACATAGGTCTCTACACCCAACTAAATATGTGTCAAAAGACACTCCCCGCATTTAGGCCACAAATCCTGGATAGTGCAAGGATAAATCTGAAAATAGAAGACATGGTCATGGAGAAAATTTTTAACAGTCTAGTCACTTGTTCTCTTATAACTACTGAACTAAGATAAGGCTGAGACATAAACTTTCTATAGGACGTAGGCTGCATTTGGAAACTGTTTCGGGAATGGGCTTTGAACACCTAAAATCCTTTGGGCGAAATATTGGGTGTTCAAGAAAAATTTTGCAAGTCCCATTAGGCAAAAGCTAGCTTTCTCAAGACTGAAAGCCCAAGGCTGGTCTTGGGATGCCTTAGACTTTTAACATTCTGCACCTGTAATTATGATTGTTCATCATTTTCTACGTTCACTGTTCATCTTTTCCATTGAGGGTTGCCAACGGGGTTCCGTAAGGCTGCAAAGGGCCAGCGACCGGCTAGAGGGAGACTGGCAATGGTCATGACTCAGGCGATTGTCACCAAGGGTTCATGGCGGCCCCACGTCATTTGGGTCACAACAACCTCTGCGAGGGGCTGTGTGACTGTGCGATTTGGGTCTTGGTGACCTCGCCGAGGGTCACCTGACCTTAAGCGGCCCTCGCCGAGGCCCCCTAAACCTCAGGCGAGGGTTGCGTAGCCTCGGCAAGGGCCGCTTGAGGTCGGGTGACCCTCGCTAACGACCGCCCAACCCCGGGTGGCCCTCGCCGATGGTTTCCAAGGGCCACCTGAGGTCCAACGACATCAGATGACAGCCACTGCCAGCAATATGGATCACTGGTGGCCACTGCCCTTCACCGGCCAAATATATATATATATATATATATATATATATATTAATAATAAAGGTCATTTGTAAATATAATTTATCCAAACATTATTTTGCTCAAAGATACTTTATAATTGACTTTTAGATTATAATTTATCAAACGCAATTTACATTTTGAAAAACCTCTTTAACCTAAAGTCTTTTATATTTTTTTAAAGATTTTCATCAAAAGTCTAACCAAATGCACCCATAGCAAACCTCAAGAAATATTAGTTGCTTGCCTAATAATCACGACAATGGTCTAGGTACTTATGAAATGGCCTGAAAAGAGTACTCAAGTTGGTTTTATTTTTTGGATTATTGTTCGCTAATGGATCACACTAGATTTCCTAATTTCTCCATTTCTTTCCGCTGGTCTACTTCTATTGCGACTTTGGGATTGGAAGAACCTCAAAACACAGTTGCAGTCAACAATTTCAGTGACGGTCATTCTTGGACGGCAATGGTCTAGGTACACACGCTCGTTAGGCCCTTATTTGAGATTAAATTGATTATTTCAAGCCCTAATTTAAGATAAAGTCCACTCTTGGCCTTTCTTTTTTCTTTTTTTTCCAAAAAAGAGCTCATTTTAGGTCTTTACATGGAAAACTACGTTATCATGCAAGAGTGCCCTAACATAGTAACAACAAAATTTAAATACACTGAAAGTCGAATAAGATATATCAATATAAATATATATATATATATATTAATAAAGTGTGGCAGAGTAAAGAACCCGAACCGTGTCGAGCAAAATTAAACACTGCCTTGCTATTAAGCCTCGAACAGGATCCCATAAGCCATGCCCGATACAAAAAATGCAATTAGTCTAGGCTAATGAATGCAAATTTCCCTAAACTTTGGTGATAATGAAACGTTAAACCTAGATTTGAAATTGAGTTGAAAATAAACTAAATCCCATGATGAAATGACGAAATTCTTACCTAAAGGCAATTGCCCATAGTAACAACAAAATTTAAATACACTGAAAGTCGAATAAGATATATCAATATAAATATAAATATATATATATATTAATAAAGTGTGGCAGAGTAAAGAACCCGAACCGTGTCGAGCAAAATTAAACACTGCCTTGCTATTAAGCCTCGAACAGGATCCCATAAGCCATGCCCGATACAAAAAATGCAATTAGTCTAGGCTAATGAATGCAAATTTCCCTAAACTTTGGTGATAATGAAACGTTAAACCTAGATTTGAAATTGAGTTGAAAATAAACTAAATCCCATGATGAAATGACGAAATTCTTACCTAAAGGCAATTGCCCTTTTTTCCTTTATATTTTTCATTTCCAATTTTTTATAATTTCCTCATGGAAAAGACAAGCTAGAATCTAAAACAACATCCAAGGGGGCGAAATACATTGTACGGACCAAGGCCCGGTCTGGATGAGGGCGCACAAAACGCCCGGAATAATTCACATAGGATAAGCTTGTGTCACGAACAAGATTGTCCGTACTCAAATACCATTGTGAGTAAAGCTTGGTGTGATCAAAGTAAAAAAATGAGTTATGCAAAAGGGAAGGGATAATACAACTGATTTTTAGGAGGCATTTGTGGTTTGACTTTTTAGATAGAACGATTACAACTACTAGGAGTTCTAAAGTGGGACTGGCCTCTCATATATAAACTCATCGTCTACTGTTCGGGAGATGACACTACTCTCCTGATGAGATAATAGCAAGCCGACATTAGTTGTTGTGCCATAATGTTTTGTTTATCTTGCTTAAGGCATTGGATGCCCGAGCTAAATTGAGTGTGATACAATCTTGTGTGAGAATGCGATTCGCCGTACTTTCTTAGGAACAATTATAAAAAGAAGGCTAGTTTGGTGTTTTTGGCTCACTAGGTGCTACGCTAGCTATCCTGCAACCAAGAAACTACTGGCTCATGACACATGAATGTCAATTGCAGAAGTGGCCGGTGCAAAATGGAGTGAACACCAAAACTCTATTTATTTTACAAAGGGTTAATACTCTAAAAAACCCCAAACTAATACACTTGTGACAAATTTACCAAAAACTATTTTTTTGACCACCAAAAATCCCAAACTGGCATACTTTTGATAAATTTACCCCAAACTGGTACACTTATGACAAATTTACCCTCTGTTAGTTTTCGTTAAATTCTATCGTCAAATTATTAAGTTAAATGACACGTAACAATTAACTAGTATACCAATTTGAGATTTTATGATCCGTTTGTTAGAGTTTACAATTTTTATGATTTTTTTGTGGTATTAATCCAATTTAGCGAAAGGTATATTTGTCACAAATTTATCAGTTTATGGTTTTTTGCGGTCGAATAAATTAGTTTGGGATAAATTTGTCATAAATGTACCAATTTATGATTTTTTATGGTCAGTCGGGGTAAATTTGTCACAGGTGTACCAGTTTAGGGTTTTTTATGATCAAAAAAATAATTTTGGATAAATTTGTCACAAGTGTACCAATTTGGGGTTTTTCAAGGTATTAACCCTTTTACAAAAAATGAATTATTTTAATAATATTTCCTTTGGAAATGATCACTTGTATAGCTTGAAATTATTAGTCAATAAAAAAAAATTCATTTACGATGATGATTTATGTCTAAACAATTTTGTAGACAATGAAAATATTTTTCGGTCCTTCATTTTCGTAAATGATAAAAGTGATCAAATTATAAAAATATTTTTTAAATTATTTATTTTTCACTAATAAATGAAACCTAATTCTAACATAGTAGACATCAATATAAATATGAGTATGAGAAAATCAACTAATGTGCCACTTACCGGCCAAAAAAGGAAATATCGTGTCACGATGAGGCTCACCGCTAAAGGGGAACACAGCTTCAAGGCAAATTCGCTGATTTTGCGTAAGCAAACATTATGGCCAGTTTTGATGAGAACATTAAGATGCAAGCACATGATCTAAACATTAAACACGACATAATCAAACCTCATGTCCGGGCTAATCAAACTGGTCAAGACCGAGATAATGAGTTGGCAACACCCGATAAGGCGAGATAGACTGACATATTTGGCTTTATATATAGGGTTAATACCCTGAAAAAATCCCAAATTGGTACACGTGTGACAAATTTACCCAAAATTATTTTTTTGACCATAAAAAACCTCAAACTGGTACACCTGCGACAAATTTACCCCGACTGATCATAAAAAACCCTAAACTGGTACATTTATGACAAATTTATCCCAAACTAATTTATTCGACCGCAAAAAAATCCAAACTGGTAAATTTGTGACAAATATACTCTCCGCTAAATGGGATTAATGCCACAAAAAAATCATAAAAATTGTAAACTCTAACAAACGGCTCACAAAATCTCAAATTGGTATACCAGTTAATTGTCACGTGTCATTTAACTTAATAATTTGACGATAAAATTTAACGAAAACTAACAGAGGGTAAATTTGTCACAAGTGTACCAGTTTGGGGTAAATTTATCAAAAGTATACCAATTTGGGATTTTTGGTGGTCAAAAAAATAATTTTGGATAAATTTGTCACAAATGTATTAGTTTGGGGTTTTTCAAGATATTAACCCTTATATATACACAATAAATAAGTTTTCTTAAGTTTAGTTAAGTGAGTCGGGTCGGGTCGGGCATGAGTCAAAAATTTTGCATTGTAATACATGGATCATAAACGGATTAAATGAGTCGATTTGGGTCAGACAATTTATGACATGACCCAAACCCGACCCGACCCACCCATTTAATAGGATCTACTATGTCGTGCTCTTGGCCAACCGATAGCTTACGGCCAAACTCTCTCTCTTAGTCACTCACTCACTCACTCTCACTCACTCACTCACGGTTTGGGAGAGCTACGGTAGATGCACTCCGGCTCATTCTCTATTTCACTCACCCTCTCTCTTTCATGGCTTGAATGTTTAGGAAGTGCAGAAATTTCTTCTTTATACTCCCCAATTTAGGCTCACGGTTTGAACCGGTTTTTAGGGTGCAATGGAGGTCCTTATCCAAGCTCAAAATGGCGAGTTCTTTTGTCCAATGGTTTGTACTATGCATGGGGTTGTCGGCCGATCGAAGGGGAGGGGATTTGTCCATTCAAAAGAGGATGCCCTTTTGTCTAAAGGTTTGTACCATGCTTGGGGGTTCAAAGGAAGTCTATTGCCCCTTAGATTTAGAGGTGTATGACCAGCCAAGGACATCCCATCTTGACTGATTTGGTTCAAATTTAATGTGCCATTGTTTCCCTATATGGTATACCTAAAAAGGCCTCATTTGCTTGTCCAATCTTTTCCTTTACCAACGTATGAGGGCAAATTAAAAGGGTTAATGATGTGAAAATGTGAAGCAAAATGGGTGATTCGAGAGTGGTCATTATTTGGATGAATTTTAAAAGTAAATGATGAGGGGCACACAAAAATGAGATATACGACTTCGAGTCCACGCAAAACTACAATATGCGAGCTTATGCAATATAGATGTTTTTGGTTAGGAATCAAATTCCAAATGAACTCGATCCTTAATATTCTTATGAAATGTACAAACAGCCTATAAGCAAAAATTTAAGTGTAAGCATTATATTCAAATTGAAAGAACAACCAGAAAAGACGACCAGCATGTAATGAAAAATTAATGTAAAAATTAACAATGTCGCTCATGTCAAAAGATGCAAAACATCATTTTCCTTCAGATAAGCCTATGACAGCGTTGATTTTGGCAGGGGAATTCATAAACTTGATCTAGAAGTGAGGAGACACGCTAGCTAAAAAATTGTCAAATCAACTGAAGGCATAACGTCATGAACCATAGGTAAATAAAAAATGAGAACTCCATCGGTACCTTAGCAGCCCCTCGGATTGTGCCGTAGCCAGACGGATCTTCATTTCTGCTGCCTCCAAACAAAAAAGTGACCCGGTGTTCTAAGTGACAAATCTGCCAGAAAGTTGCATATACTTGAGGATTTTGCCAGCTGAAATTTGGAGGAGAAAATCAACCGGTGCACAACTTTCCTTTTACATGTGCCCTTACATACTTCCGCGCATTCTATACTCGCACCGAGTTCTCAGCCGGACATTCACTGATATTCAGCTTTTCCAAAGACGTCAATTTTTCTAGGCCTTCAATTTGATGGATCATTTTGCATCGTCTGATCTCTAAAACTTTCAGCGACTTCAAGTTTGAAAGATCAGGTAAACTATCGAGGTAATCACAGTAGGAAAGAATCAAACTACTCAGTGAGGTTAACTGGCTAATCCCATCGATATTTCGTATTTTGCAGTTCGATATATATAGCCTCTTCAGGGCTTTAAGCCCTTCAAGCCCTTCAACCTCTTCTGTCGCGAAGGGTGGTCGGCGTGCTTTCAGGTCCCCATCACTTAGGCACAGCTCCTCCAATTTCTTTAAATTTCCAAGAAGGGGTATCGCCTTCATCCTTTTAGAACTCACGCGCAGACATATTAGAGAAGGGGGAAGCTTCGGCAACTCTTCAATCTCATCGCACTGAATTAAATCCAGGGTGTGAAGACTAGGGATGGTGGAGATTTCCGGCGGTAGGCTAGATATACTGGAATGCCCCAGCGTCAAAGATCTCAGACGATGTAGTCCCCCAATATCACCGGGAATGGCCCCCTCCAAACTCCGACACCACGAAGCATGTAGTTCTTCTAGCTTGGTTAGATTCCCAATCTCCTCAGGAATCGCTCGAATGAAAGAAGAGTCCATTCTCAGCACTCTCAAGCTTTTCAGATTTCTTATTGAATGGGGGAGTTCAGAGAGTTCAGAGATAATAGTCGCCGATATATCCAACTCCTCTAATGACCCCATTTCACCGATGGAACATGGAAGTCTCTCCAAATAACGGCAATCCCTCAAAGACAAGCGTCTTAGTTTGAGCAGCTTCCCCAGTGAGCTCGGGAGCTCAGAAATTTTGGCACCATCTAAGGAGAGTTCGGAGAGAGCAGCCAGATAACAAATCGAACTGGGCAGGTGAGTCAATGGGAAGCACTTCAAGCCACTGAGAATTTCGAGTTGCTTCAAATTGCCTATGGAGATGGGGATCTGCCGTACAGAAGTCCCGTCAATAAAGAGCTCTTTCAGAGCTGTCGTACAACCTAGTTCCACTGGCAACCCGTTCAATTGGGAGCAGAACTTCAAATTCAGGGAGACTAAACATTTCAAATGGCCAATTGAAGGATCTAGCTTCACCAAATGAGAACATTGTTCAAGAATCAAGATCTCCAAATCTTTGTAATCAGAGAAGTCGGGAGTGATCAGTAAGTCAGAACACCCGGTAAGGTTCAAGACTTTCAATTTCTCCATCTGTAAAGTCAAAACAGAAACCCACACATGGTCAATTCGCAGATATTTAATTCAACAAAGCAACTATAAAACAACCAAATATCAAACCACCTTGATTGCACTCCACCCTCGCCAGTCTTCCGTGACTTTGCTCCAAGACAGATCAAGAATTACCAACTCTCTTAATACAAAATTTTCTGCTCTAAAATCCAGAGGACACCTTTGCCAACAAAGCCACCTTAAACTCGGAAATGCACCTGCAAAATCTCCGGAAACTTCTGCACCATCCAACTTGAGAAAACTTATGGCTGGCATGCTCGCAAGACTAGCAGCTGTTAATAAGCATGAATCACGGCCTTCAACGTTTTCGATTCCCTACATATAAAATAAGTAACACAGATAATCAGAAGCTGTAAACCAAAATACCAATCAGAAAAAAAGGATGCTTTCCTTGCCCAACATGCTAAAGAGTAGACTTATGATATTATTCCCTCAGAAATTATGACAAAAAACATGCAGCCCATATGTCAAGATGTTTGTTTGCCGAAAACAAACTGAACCAAAAGTTTCTACCTTCTCCCTGTTCATTGTTTTTAGAACCATATCCTGCGTGTAAAATCCACGTGAACTTGGATCTCCAGATCCCTCTTGCTTAAAAATTCTTTTCCCAAAGCATCTCAGCAATCTGTGCATCTGCAATTCATTGTTTTCTCCAATTTTTGCCAGGGGCATCAGAATGCAACCAGAGGATGGATAACAATTGGGCCACATATATGAAGCAATTCGGGCATCCACACCAGACATAAAACATGCTATGTCCAGCAATATATCTTTTTGCCGATGATCTAGTTCTTCGCAACATATATCCAATAGCTCTTGAAGGCCAACTGTAGTCTTTTGAGAACTCATCAGACGTGCTTTCATTGACTTCTCCATCTTTTCCCATTCTTGTATTGATTTACCCCGCAAAAATGAACCGACAAATTCAACTGCCAATGGTAGTTTCTCTGTAGCATTGACAATGCGGTTTGAGAGTCCATCATAATCAGGTATGGAAGATGGCATCCTGAATGCATGCTTGCAGAAAAGTTCAAAAGCCTGACCATCATCCAACTCACTAACCATGTAGGTAGGAGCCTTGTCGGAATCATACCCTTCGAGAATTCCACTATTTTTGGAAGTCACGATTATTCGACTGCCTGGACCAAACCAATGAAGCCGGTCTCCTACAATAGCATGAAGATCGGATGGCTTTTCCACATCATCGACAACTATTAGAACTTTCATTTCACGAAATATATCCATGAAATCTTCTATTGTTTCATCAAACGAAAGATCTTCACAATCTCGTTCAAGGATTTCGTGAATCAACTTATTTTGCAAAAACTGAATTCCACCAGAACTTTGTGTGGTTTCTTCGACCTCAGTGAGAAAGCTACAACTGTCGAAACAAGAAGAGATCTGGTTGTATATAGCCTTGGCGAGAGTTGTCTTGCCAATTCCATCAGTTCCATAGATTCCAATAATGTGCACCTCATCATTGACTTCCATCTCCAGTAAGTCGGTGATTTGTTTTGCACGATCATCAATTCCAACTACATTCTGAACAGCTGCAACTGCATAATAATTCCTATCTGAGGTTTCCACGTCTGCTGGTCGCTCTTTAAGTTCATCTTCCATTTTCTTCATCCCCTGCAAGAACAAGTATTATTGTAGACGGAGAAAAGAACAAATATCACCCGATCAGTCTCTCTCATTTGACATTCCTTTAGTTCCAGCCTCCAGGCATAGATACAAGATATTCATCTGTCGTCAAATTGTTCTTATTGATGCAAAAATACACAGACACTTATTCTAGCAATCTCTGATCCATAATTCAATATCACACAATATTAATAAGGAAACTTAGATAGTACTGTAATCAAAATAGGCCTTCATTTGTTTTGTAGAAAATGGACGATTTGAAAAAAGAAATTCATAAAAATAATCACTTATATCGCTTGAAATAATTAATTAATTGACCATGTCCTTTTTATCAACAACAATCTATGCCTAAATAATTTCAAGGGCGATGACCATCTTTTTTATTTATTTTATGTTGCTGTAAGTGATACAAGTAGTCATTTCTAGAAAAATATTTTTCAAATCGCTTATTTTTCGTGAAACAAAGAGAGCTTAGGTAACATTAGCATTTTGGAAGTTGGATGCTTAGTTTACTGACCAGATATTTCAACTTTCAAGAAATCTTGATATGCACATCGCATCAATGGTCACATTAAATATTAATTCTGTTCTAATCTCTGAAGTGTAAACAAGCTCCCAACAGCAAATGAGCATTATGCAAATAGGACTAACGTCTTAAAATTCAGATGGTAGACTATTTTTAGACTCCGACTATGCAATGATCGATATTAAGTTCAGTTTACCTTCAAATACATACAATTTTGTTTGGTTCCTTCTGCATCATCTTTCCTCACATTTTCTTGTGTTGTTGTTTCCAAGTCGAATGATCTACATTCAATTTTAGGACATAGTGGTCTTGGACTAATGGAAAGTAATGCCTAAATATTCTCACCGACTTCCAAGTACAAGTATGTTCCGATACCACACTGTATTTTACAGATACTGTGCTTTTCTTGATTGGTTCCTTCTGGTCACTTGGTTACTTTACATGTAATTCTATCCTTAAATTTTGAATGCCAACTATCAATTGAGAATATTGTCTATTTCGCTACAGATTTTTGCAATTTTGTTGTTCAATTCTTGTGTGGCCTGTTTACATTGGCACTTACATCTTTTTCATGAGACAAGCACCAATTGACAAAGATCAACAATCGAGAAAGAACTGAAAGATTGGCATGTGGGCGAGCGATTGGCATCCATTTTTGAAGGGATAAAAGACGACTAGGGGAATGACGGAGAACATGCTGCTAGTGCTAGGGTGAACAAAGTTGGAATCTTTTTGGGAAAAGATAAAATTTTGCTCCCTTTTTATCGATTTTTTTTTTTTTTTCAAATTCATCCCTTTCATGACTCTTTGCAAAATCAGCTGGAAATGAACAACACCCTAGTCTGCATGGCACCTGCATGTCAGCACATCGTTTGTTTATCGAGCACATCTACCTAAGGAAGTCATTGGAGGACGAAATCGTAGGGAAAAGGCAATACCTGTTGAGAGATTGAGATGAAAGTAAGGTACATGGCCCAAAATAAAGAGTCGCAAATAATATGAGGATCAAATCGTATTTTTTCCATTTTCCTGACTTAATATAACAGTTTTATAGACCAGTCCTAGTATACGCGGCATTAGTTTTGAATTTATTTTTCATTATTTAGAGTATTGAGCAAGAATAATTCAAAATCATAGTACTCGAAATAATATGGAAACAACTAAATCATCTGTTTCTCTTTCTAACTGTCAGTATTTAAAGTTCGTTAAGATGCTCGATTAAATGAAATTTTAATTCCGACTGTAAAAATTTGTAATATGAAACCCTAAAGCTAAAAGCAAAATCCACTCCAAACATTCCCCAAGTAAAAGCAGAAGGCCGTCAAAAAATGTGAAACGAAAATGCACCTCCTCTAAGTAAACCGAAAAATAAAAAATAAAAAAATATTGGGTCATGCTATTCTAATTCCATGTCCAGTTCCGTTTCTTTTTCTATATTTCACGTTATTATATTAATTATTCGTCTCATTTTCACTTCAGTTATATTAATCTTTTCTTGCGGGATAATTTTGACGTACTACATGTACTATTATCTTTTAATGGTAATTATTTATTTCATTTATGGTACTAATATAAGTTCAACTGTTTTGCAATTTGAAACTTAAAAAGAGTCCTATTTTCTATTGTTCGAATGGAAAATCCATAACCATGGGATACATTGTTTCAAGTTACTTTATGAAAATCTCTATGTTGTGGTATTCGTTTTTAATTCAAAGAAATATGCTTCCAAATTACAAGTCTTTTTTTCTCATAAGTTGCATTTTTTAGTGAAATAATGCTTTCGCTTGTATAAAAGTTACATTGTGATATAAATAATGACTATTTGTTCGAGCAATATGTGTTTTAATTTATTTTGAAATAGTCATGTATTATGAGCCGACGTGAATTCCCCGTGGTGGCAATCTGCTATAGTACTAAAATCGCAAAATCAACTAGTCAAAGCCCATTGGTGGCCAAAAATAGAAACTAGTCTAGTGTACTACATATGCATGCACCGGCAAAACAGCAAATAAGTGTGTGGCACTGTTTAACGGCCACGCGTGCTGAAAAACTAATGGATGCAACATGAATCAAATTTTTTTTTTTTTGAGTGGGGTGAAGAAAGGTAATCTATAACTTAACTAATGGATGTAACATAAATCAAAGTTTTTCTTGAGTGGGGTGAAGAAAGGTAATCAATAACTCTTTACCAAAAAAAAAAAAAAAAGAAGGTAATCAATAACTTTTTAGAGTTTACTGTCTAATGCGCAATAATGCCAAAGTTTAACATTATGTCCAACGCTCAAATATATAACAACAAAATAAATTCAAAAATTATTACGACACATTTATTAATTTCATATGAAACAACATTTCAAATTAAAAAGAAGATGTCGAAGGAATATTTGAAATTATTTAAAGATCATCCCTGATAAATTTTCTCCATTGTATTAAAAGATATACTTTAGTCCATGTAAATTTCAGAACAATATTTTAATTTTTTACGATTTGTGTAGTTTTACTAAATTATAGCATCAAACTGAAATTATAATAAATCAATTTTCAAATCCATGCATTCACGTGCATCTACTTTATATTTATGAAGAAGATATCGCACCTTCTTTGATGTATCCAGAAGAATCTCCTCTCTGTCACGCTTCAAAGATGTCGCACCTTGTTTGATGAAGTCCCCATGCCCCCATTTTTCGACTGATTGTGCCTTTACATCCTTAATCGCATTCTGTACTTGCACTGAGTTCTCAGCCGGACATTCACTGATTTCCAGCTTTTTCAAAAATGTTAATTTTTCTAGGCCTTCAATTTGACGGATCATTTTGCATCGTTTGATCTCTAAAACTTTCAGCAACGTCAAGTTTGAAAGATCAGGTAAACTATCAAGGTAATCACAGTCGGATAGAATCAAACTTCTCAGTGACGTTAAGTGGCCAATCCCATTGAGATTTCGTATTTTGCAGTTCACTATGTCTAGCCTCTTCAGGGCTTTAAGCCCGTCAAGCCCCTGAATCTCTTCTATCGCGGAGGGTGGTCGGCGTGCTTTCGGGTCCCCATCACTTAGGCACAGCTCCTCCAATTTCTTTAAATTTCCAAGAAGGGATATCGCTTTCATCCTTTTAGAACTCACGCGCAGAAATATTAGAGAAGGGGGAAGCTTCGGCAACTCTTCAATTTCATTGCACTGAATTAAATCCAGGGTGTGAAGACCAGAGATGGTGGAGACTTCAGGGGGTAGGCTAGATATACTGGAATGCCCCAGCGTCAGTGATCTAAGACGATGTAGCGCCTCAATATCACCGGGAATGGCCCCCTTCAAACTCCGGCACCACGAAGCGTGTAGTTCTTCGAGCTTGGTTAGATTCCCAATCTCCCCAGGTATCGCTCGAATGAAAGAAGAGTCCATTCTCAGCACTCTCAAGCTTTTCAGCTTTCTTATTGAATCGGGGAGTTCAGAGATAATAGTCGCCGATATATCCAACTCCTCTAATGACCTCATTTCACCGATAGAATATGGAAGTTTATCCAAATAACGGCAATCCCTCAATGACAAGCGTCTTAGCTTGAGCAGCTTCCCCAGTGAGCTCGGGAGCTCAGAAATTTTGGCACCATCTAATGAGAGTTCGGAGAGAGCAATCAGATAACAAATCGAACTGGGCAGGTGAGTCAATGGGAAGCACTTCAAGCCACTGAGAATTTCGAGTTGCTTCAAATTGCCCATGGAGATGGGGATCTGCCGTACAGAAGTCCCGTCAATAAAAAGCTCTTTCAGAGCTGTCGTACAACCTAGTTCCACTGGCAACCCGTTCAATTGGGAGCAGAACTTCAAATTCAGGGAAACTAAACGTTTCAAATTGCCAATTGAAGGATCTAGCTTCACCAAATGAGAACATCGTTCAAGAATCAGGATTTCCAAATATTCGTAACCAGAGAAGTCGGGAGTGAACAGTAAGTCAGAGCACCCGGTAAGATTCAAGACTTTCAATTTCTTCATCTGCAAAGCCAAAACGTAAAACACGCAAATGGTCAATTCGCAAATATTTAATTCGAGGAAAACCAACATAAAACAACCAAATGAATACCAAATCACCTTGATTTCACTCCAACCTCCCCATTCTTCCGTGACTTTGCTCCAAGACAGATCAAGAATGACCAACTCTGTTAACAAAAATTTTTTTGCACTAAAATCCAGAGGGCACCTTTGCCAACAGAGCCACCTTAAACTAGCTAATGCACCTTCAAAGTTTCCGGAAACTTTGGCATTATCCAACTTGAGAAACCTTAGTTCTGGCATCATCTGAAAATCTCCAGCTGTGAAGTCAGGGCAGAGAGTTTCAACGTTTTCAATTCCCTACATTTGACAAAGCAACATAATCATCAGAAGCTGTAAGCCCCAATACCCATCCGAAAAGAGGATACTTTCCTTGCCCTATGTGCTAAAGTGTACATATATGATATGATTCCTTGAGAAAAAATGGAAAAAAAAAATGTAGCCTATATGTCGAGGTGTTTGTTTTGCCGATAACAAACTGAACCAAAAGTTTTTACCTTCTCCTGTATGTAAAATTTTCTCCCAATTGGATCTCCAGATCCCTCTTTCTCAAACATTTTTTTGCCAAGGCGTCTCAGCAATCTGTGCATCTGCAATTCATTATTTTCTCCAATTTTTGCCAGGGGCACCAGAATGCAACCAGAGGATGGATAAAAATTGGGCCACATATATGAAGCAATTCGGGCATCCACGCCAGAGATAAAACATGCTATGTCCAGAAATATATCTTTTTGCCGATGATCCAGTTCTCCGTAACATATATCCAATAGCTCTTGAAGGCCAACCGTAGTCTTTTGAGAACTCATCGGACGTGCTTTCATTGCCTTCTCCATCTTTTCCCATTCTTGTATTGATTTACCCCGCAAAAATGAACCGACGACTTCAACTGCTAATGGTAGTTTCTTTGTAGCATTGACAATGCGGTTTGAGAGTCCATCATAATCAGGTATGGAAGATTGCATCCTGAATGCATGCTTGCAGAAAAGTTCAAAAGCTTGACCGTCATCCAACTCACTAACCGTGTAGTTACAAGCCTTGTCGAGATCATACCCTTTGAGAATTCCACTATTATTGGAAGTCACAATTATTCGACTGCCTGGACCAAACCAACAACGCTGGTCTCCTACAATAGCATGAAGATGGGATTGCTCTCCCACGTCATCGACAACTATTAGAACTTTCATTTCACGAAATATATCCAAGAAATCTTCTATTTTTTCATCAAAAGAATGATCTTCACAATCTCGTTCAAGAATATCACGTATCAACTTATTTCGCAAAAACTGAATACCATGATGATTTTGTGTGATTTCTTCGACCTCTGCAAGAAAGCTACAGCTGTCGAAACAAGAAGAGATGCGTTTGTATACAGCCTTGGCGAGGGTCGTCTTGCCAATTCCATCAGTTCCATAGATTCCAATAATGCGCACCTCATCATTGCCTTCCATCTCCAGTAAGTCGGTTATTTGTTTTGCACGATCATCAATTCCAACTAACTTCTGAACAGATGCAATTGCATAATTCCTATCTGAGATTTCCATGTCTACTGGTTGCCATCCAGCTTCATCTTCTATTTTCTCAATGCTCTGCAAGAAAAAGAGAATTTCTTCACCAAAGTATTATAGAAAAAAGAACAAACACCGCCTGATCAGTCTCTCTCTTACAACATTACTTCAGTTCCACATAAAGATACAAGATATTCATTCGTCGCGGAACTTTTTTAGTTGATGCAAAAAAATGTTATGGAAACTTTAGCTAGTGATTTAAACTAATTAGGTGACATTAATATCTTGGAAGTTGGATTTGCTTATTTACTGACCAGATATTTCAACTTTCGAGAAAACTTGATATGCACATCATAACAATGATCACGCTAAGTAATTATGCTTTAATCCCTGACGAGTAAATAAGTTCCCAACAGCAAATGAGCATTATGGGAATAGGACTAACATCTTAAATTTCAGATCTTAGACTATTTTTAGACTCCGACTATACAAGGATCAATATTAAGTTCATGTTATCTTCAAATACATACAATTTCCTTTTGTTCCTTCTGCATCATCTTTCCTCACATTGTCTTGTCGCTATCTCCAAGTTGAACTAACTACATTCAATTTTCGTTGTAGTGGACTTGGACTAATTGAAAGCAATGCTTAAATATTCTCACCGAATTCCAAATACAAGCATATTCCGACACCACGCTCTCATTTACAGGTACTGAGCTTTTCTTGATTGGTTCCTTCTAGTTACTTGGTTACTTTTACATGCAATCCTCTCCTTAAATTAAACATCAATTATCAATTGAGAATATTGTCTATTCACTGTTGATTTTGCAAATTTCTTGTCCAATTCAAACATTGCTTGTTTACAGTGGCACTCGCATATTTTTCATGAGACATGCACAAATAGAAAAAAAAAAGTCAAAAATTGAGAAAGAAGGGAAAATGATTGGTATGTGGGTGAGTGATTGTCACCCATATTTGAAGGAATAAAAGCTAAGTACGGGAATGAGGTGAAACATGCAGTTACGGTGAAAAAAGTAGGAATCTTTTCGGGGCGAGATAAATTTTCATTTTTGTGATTTCGTGATTCTCCCATTTCTTTCACTTCTTTTTTAGCCCCTGATCAAACAATTTTTTTTTTTCATAAATTCATCCCTTCGGATGACTTTCTGATGCAAAATTCTGTTGGAAATGAACAACACCCCAGTCTAAGTGGCACATGCATGTCAGCGCATCATTTGTTTATCGAGCACATTCACATAAGTCATTAGAGGACGAAAATTGATGAGAAGAAAGATATACTTTACGAGAGATTAAGATGAAGAAAGTAAGGTACATGGACCAAGATGAAGAGTCGCAAACAATATAGGACCAAAACATATTTTTCTGTTTTCCTGACATAATATAGCAATTTAATAGACCGGTCATGGTATACCTAGCATTACTTTTGAAATCGTCTTTTCATTACTTAGGGTCTTGAACCAGAATAATTCAAACAATAAAATGGAAATAAGGGAATCATTTTTATCTGAAGGAAAATCCCCTCCAAACATTCCCCAAGTAAAAGCAAAAGGCTGTCGAAAAAACATGAAACGAAAACGCACCTCCTCCAAGTTTGCCGATGCTTTTAACTCCATATCAGACATCTTCCCCGGCCTTTTCGCTAAATCCGACCCCGAAACCCAGTCTGTAGTTCCCAGAACCACCTCTTTATAATGCTTGTAAGGGAGGCCATGGCCCAAATGACCAAAGTCATGTAGCCCTCCGCACTTCCAAATTATTAACTCACATCCATCCGGTATTTTTGAGTTTGACACGTCAGTTAGATGTTTCAGCATACTGCAATTACACATTTTCAAGGAACTCAAAGAGTCCAGTTCATCAAGTCCCTCAACATCTCTTAGTGCACCGCATTCTTCAATGATCAAAATATTCAGCTTTCTCAAGTTTGATAGACCACTTAATCTTTCAATGGATTGGCACAATTTGACGTGTAACTTTTCCAAGGATTGAAATCCACCAAGATTTTGAAGCTCAACTAACTTTGGGCATCGAATGAGACCCAATTCTTTTAAGTTCTTCCAGATTGAGAGATTGGAAACTCTCTGAAGAGGTTCACAATTTTCCAGTGTCAATTTTCTCAATCCTTCAAGCTCGTAAAGTTGAATTTCTTCAAGATCATATTGATAAATCCATAAATTTGATGAGTCTTTTAAGCTGGAAATGTATGACCGCATGTTTATCGAGCAAAAGTCTTCAAATGCCAGCACTGACAAAAATGACGAAAGCCAGAAGAGAGACTGCAGGCCTCGGCACAGTAGAGAAAGCTGCTTATTCAGCCAACTAAGGCAACTCAACTTAAGTGATGGGGCAAGAATATCTGCAAGGCAAGACTCGAGATCCCGCTGATTGTTTAACTTCCTAATCCACTTTAAGGAAGTCAGCATCGCATTTGATGCATGCAATAAGAGATCCCCAGAGCCATCAAACAAAAGCAAATCAGCTACCTTAATCAGATCTGGAATATTCAAACCACACCATGGGAATAGGGGCAGCTTAAGATGTTTCAAACTCTTGGGGAGTTTTGGCAACTGTTGAAGCTTATTGCAATCCTCCAAGTCCAGGGTCAGGAGGTTAACTAGCTCTATGATCACAGTTGGTATTATGTGAATACTGTCTGAACAGTCTGGTAACTTTAGGGCCGTCAAAAAAGCAAATCTCCCTTTTCTATTTGGATTTACCCCCTCTAATTTTTCAGTCAATTCGTCACGTGGTCGTTTAGGCTGCTCTGCTGAAAGTAATGAAAATTTGTCTTTCTTGCTGCTTATCACCTTCAATTGTTTTAACTTTCCAAAAGAATCAGGTAACACTCGAATTCCTGTGTCTGATATATTCAATTCAAGCAATGATTTAAGATCTCCCATTCCACTAGGAAGCTCTGTTATCTCAGAACATCGCTCTAAGCACAAATACTCGAGATTCACCAGCCTTCCAATTCCCTCTGGAACATCTTGGAGACTAATACATCCTTTCAGATTTAAATAAGTCAGGCGCTTTAATTCGACAATAGAGCTGTCCATTTTACCCAATTTCAAACAGTTGCGGAGTATCAACCTTTCCAACGACAAGAATCCAGATAAGTCTGGCATTTTGGTTATACCTTGACAACTCGTGAGATCCAGAACTTTCAACCTCATTGCCTGTAAAAGGAATTAAATATCAAGGAGGACATAAAACAGGGTCTTTTTTAAACAACAAGAGTCTAAAAGATAAGATAACATACTTTGATGTGTCTCCATCCGTCCCAGTCGTCTCTGATATGACCTTCTGAAAGATTGAGAACGACTAGCTTTCTTAGGTCCAAACAGGTGGCCTTGAATTCTTTAGGACAAAAACGCCAAGAGAGATATCTCAACTCCTGCAGAACATCCTTGAAGTTTCCATCTAAGAAAGCTCCCTCTAATTCAAGGAACCTGAGGTTCCACAGCCCAGCAAATTTTTCATTCGTAATGATGGATCTAGAAGTATCCCCAGCCAGACTAAGTGCTTGAACATTTTCAAGATTCTGTAAATTAAAGCAAGGAAGCAATGAGTAAGTAGGATTTGTCAGCAATTGTGTCTTTACTAGACGTCATGTGAAAAGAAAACGAAAGAAAAGTAAGGTTTTGAGGGTGCGCGGTACATCTTCCCCTGCAGCAGTTACAACCGTAAAGGGGATCCTAAGCTTATGAAATGTGTTTGGCAACACTCCATAACGCAGCACCCGATAGATATAACAGCCCCTAGCAGCTTCTCCAACCAGCTTCAAAGTGTCGCAACTCTAAGACGTGTATTGCAAACACACTTCACGCCACAATTTATCATTAAACAGCTTAGTTGTGCCAAATGGACTCATGCGTAGGCGTGTGTGTGTAGAGTTTTCTTACTAAAGAAAGTTGCAGTATGTAGTCTTACCATACCTTTTGTTTTTTTTTAATTAAGTCAAGGGCTTCCTTATGATGCCACACCCTACTTCGCCTTCCTGGATCTGGAAAATTTTCCTGGCGGACAATTTCCCTTCCCAGGTCTCGAAGCTGATCGTGCACCCATATTGTGCTGTCATCAGTAATCTTCATTAGAGACATACCAACAAGTACCCTTAGTCCCAATCTGGGATAAAACCCACAGTCATCCCACATATAAATGGCCTCAGTAACATTCTTGTTAATAAAAAAGCAGGCAATATCAAGAAAAATTTCCCTTTGCTCAAAGGTTAATGCGTCAAGACTTAGCCTTAATTGTTCCTGAACTTCACAGGGAGGCATCATTTTCAATTTACACAAAGTTTCTTCCCATTCTGCTTTGTCTTTGCCACGAAGAAACGATCCGATGACTTCAAGAGCCAATGGAAGTCCCCCAACAGTGTAAACAAATACTCCTGATAATGTGTACCAATCCTCCGGAGGGAAGCCTCTTCCAAAAGCATGCAGGTTGAATAATTCAAATGCTTCATCATGAGTCAATTCGCTCATCTCATAAGTTGAAATGGGACTTGCAAGAACAAGAATATGTCTATCCCTGGTCGTAATGACAATCCTACTCCCTGAACCAAACCAATCGCTATTCCCAGCTAGTGCTTCAAGTTGGCCTCTTTCATCAATGTCATCCAGAACGAGGAGAACCTTCTTTTTTGATAGTCTTTGTCTGATGAACATTCTCCCTTCATCAACGGAATGAACTGATACAGGATCATGCTGTACTGTATGGAGTAACTGCTTTTGACAAGTCAATAAGCCACCACGTCTTGATAATTCTCGAATATTTCTAAGGAAACTAGAGCCTTCAAATTGAGAAACTAGCCGGTTGTAGACAGCTGAGGCAAGAAGTGTTTTACCGATTCCACCCATCCCGTGGATTCCGACAAAACGCACACCACCGCCACCAAGATCCAACATTTTCATCACAGCTTCGACTCGAACATCGATTCCAACTAAATGTACAAGACGATTTCCCTCCAGCCTTCTTAAAACCTCTTCAACGACCGAGTCAACTAGTTTCCCCAGGCTGCCACGTAGGCAAATCATCACGGTTAGAAAAGAACAGAAAAAAAAAAAAGGTACATATCCTGCTGCAAGTTCTGGGCAAATAAACCCAACTAGATTGCCAGTCAAAACAATGCTCTTACCCAACAACTATTTTGGATATCTAAAAACGTCCTATTAGCATGGGAAGCCTTATTACATCAAATCATCAGACAAGGAAACAAAGCGTTTCATCTAATTTAAATGCTCAGAAGGAGTTTATGGCACAAAATGCTACCATACTGGTGTCATTAAGCATCATTCCTATGCTGCAATGCAAGAGACTTTGTTTTCCAACAAAATATGGGCCAATGAACAACTCGCTCAGTAAGATTCATTGAGAATCTCAATTTACTCGCTACAAAACTCAAATTGCTGTCTCAAATTTCACTACGAAGTCACACTATGACCCACCACCACCTTCGTGTCGGAAAAACCTACCAGCTGTGCCGTCCAATGTGTCAGGAAGTCTACTCTACAACTTGTGTCATCATGATGCTATCGAATTGAAAACTTCCCAAGGGAAAAAAAAAAAAAAAAAAAAAAGAAGAAAGAAATTCTCTCACAAGTCGCAAGAACCTTTCACTAATAGATAAATACGCATTTCAAATGATGAATTAGTCACTTGGAGACGTAAGTCATATCTAGACAACGAGCTTATATCAGTCGACCCTTGAAATACTGAATCGAAAATAAATCTACCGGTTCCCGGCATCTAACGGAAATTTCTTCCAAAACAATAGTCCGTACTATAGCCATGAGGGCGAAGAAGAACTCCAAGGGAAAGGTTACTGTATAACTATAGGAGGAGATCGAGGAATCGATTGATGTTGCCAATGCTAAGGTGAAATCAGGACCTTTACCTCTTAGGGTTCCCGTCCCATACCCATCCTTCTGATTCTAAGCTGGCCACCTCAATCAGAGCATCTCGCCACCGGCTCGTTACATCGGAACCAAACTTCTTGGCCAGCTTCAAAAGGCTTTCGTCGTATAATTCGGTTCGGAGCCTGACATGAGAAGGCTTCACGTCGTAGAAAATGGGCAGAATCACCTTCTTCTCGTCTGATTCCGACCGAAGATCTACCATGTAGGCAAGCTCGCGAAGGCACAATTGATTGGAAGCGTAGTTCTTAGAGAAAATGGGTATGTAAATTTTGCAGTTTTGGATCGCTCGTAGCACAGACGGGCCAATTTCCTCGCCCATGGAGAGTTCATCATCGTCTCTGAATACGCGAATTCCGGCATTTGTCATGTGATGGTAAAGGGGATCAACGAGCTCGAGAGAGTCTGTTACTCTGTAATTCAGGAACACTTTGTAGTCAGCCCCCGACGCCATCGTCCAAGTTCCCTCCAATTCCCGCCCTCCCCGGCTTCTCCAGCCACCAAAGAAAGATGAGCAGTACTCGCGACGAGCGGAATCCGCAGACCTTCGCTTGACCGATGATGAGGGAGGAGGTAAAGAAGCAACTGAAGAGACGGTACACACGAAAATGGGTTAGGCAATCAATGCCTTTTTAAGGAACGCATTAGGTGAAGGACAAGAGACGGTCTTTAAAAAAAGGGGTGAGGTGATCAATGACTTTCATAACGAACGCGTTAGGCGGTCCAAATTATAATAACATTTAGGTACTCAAGGACCTTTTTTTTTTAATTATCTAGGTAGATACGACGGATGGAGAAGTTAAAAAGATAATAAATAAAAAAAGTAACTACACGGAAATGCGCTTGGAAATCAATGACCTTTTTGATAAATGTGTTAGGTAATCCACGTTGTATAAAGAAAATTCAAATATTCATTGAAAGTTAAAACATTCCGTCACTAAAATAACATTTAGGTGATCAAATTGGATAATAAAGAATTATTTTCATTGATAACATTGAAGCTAAATTACTATCAATCGCATTTCATTAAATAGCCCAGCTAACCATGATCGTCATTTAGTATAGAATTCAAAATCCAATTGAAGGGTCTAATATTTGCTAAATTTGATGGTGTGAAAAATCAAGTTTTGTGTTCAAGAGCTATTTTGTCTTCTTCTCCTCAATCACTGTGTCATTCGTTTTGGCTTCTCAAATAAGATAATTTCCTAGCAGATGCGTGAACCAATTGAAGAAAATTTAATATATGACGCCCATTGATGGAGGAGGACAATTATGGCACGTGTAATTTCTGCGGAAGTTGCGTGGAACCTCGCATGGAAATACTCACTTGCACGTGCTCGCGTGGATATAGACCCACGCTCACGTGCTTTGTTTGAAATTTTAGATATAGCACAATTTGATGACTTGACTTGCATCGTCTGTATCAATAAAAATATTCTAGCTTGGGCACCCCTTGCTAGGCCCTCGCCCGACACCAACTAGGGCCACCCTCGCTTGCATCGGGTGAGGGCCTGGCAAGGATCGCTCGACGACGGCAAGGGCAGCCCTAGCTAGCCCAAGCCGGCATCGGGCGACCCTCGCTAGATGCTGGCTTCCCTTCGCCATGGCCTACGAAGGGAAGAAAGAATAAGAAAAGAAAAAAAAATTAAAAAGACCAAAATGCCCCTATGATTAATGGTGAATATGTCACACAAATAAAAGTTTTAGGTTTTTTGTATCACAAAAAAGAGTTTGGGGTAAATGTGTCACAGTTAGCAAACTTCGAAGTTTTAATATTACAAAAAAAAGTTTTGGGTAAAATTTGGGATTTTTGATGATTTTTTCCCTAAAAAAGTTCTAATTCCATTCATCTTGCGAAATAAATGAAATCTTAAGTGTATATTTGAATTTTCTTTCTAATTTCCGATTTTAGTAGAACGTGGATCACTTTAATCCAGTACACTGTTTCGATTTTAATTATTTCTCTTTATGAAAAAGGTAGGCTCCAATATAAAAATCAAATATATTTTAATTTTCCAAAAATAAACTGTGGTGGAGCCACTTTTTTGGACTTTTGTCTTTCGTCCTTATCCTCTTTTTCTGTTCACCACCCACTGCCACTCTCTTTTCTTGTCGACAGTGACCCGACGTCTCTCTCTCTCTCTTCACTTACTACTCACGCGCCACGCACCCGCGCGTGCTCCGCACGCCACGCGCGACTTTGCCCAAATATTGGATTCACTAGTAGAATGGGTCCAGGAAACGTCGATGAAAATGATCCACGTCGACCGGTAGATCAACCCGTTTTTATTTGCATTATCTTTTGCTTTACCACAAAAATCTCTAAATTTTACTTTAAGTGACAAATTTACCCCAAATTTATTTTGTAACATGAAAAGTTCTAAAATTTACAAATTGTGACACATTTATCTCATCAATGATATTTTCGTTTTATTCTTTTTTTTTTCTTCTTCTCTCTTCCTTTCCTCGGCCATGCTGGTGTCGAGCAAGGGTCGCCCTCGCCTAAGCTGGCTATGGCCACCCTCGCTAGCATTGGGAGAGGGCGGCCCTCACCGGCATCGAGCGACTCTGGCGAGGGCACTTCTTGCTAGGCCCTCGCCCGACACCGACGAGGGCCACCCTCGCTTGCATCAAGCGAGGCCCTGGTAAGGGGTGCCCAACTCCGGTGAGGGCAGCCCTCACCGAATGCCAACTTCCTTCCGCCATGGCCGGCTAAGGGAAGAAAGAAGAAAAAAAGAAAAAAAAATTTAAAAAGTAAAAAGATCAAAGTGTCATTCTCATAATTTATAGTAAATGTGTTACATAAATGAAAGTTCGGGATTTTTGTATCAAAAAAAAAATTGAGATAGATTTATCATTTTAGATGAAGTTTGGGGTTTTTTTGTGATTTTTTCCCCTTTAAGAAATAAGGAAAGCCTAAATAATTTAATATTCATTAAGAATAATAGTACAAAATTATCGTACGTGTGTCGTGCGCGTAGTTCACACGAACAACTCTCATTGAGCCTCTGGCAGAGACTCTCTGCATATATCCTATCCTTTTTTAATTGTTGCTTTATAAACCGTAAAAAAAATTTGGCCCATCTTATTTAAAAATTGTCATTAAGTAGATTTTCATACCAAAGCTGAATCCAGATAGAAAATGATCTTCAAAAAGGATATAATGAAATTTTTTTATTGTTTTTAGCAGAGGAATGTATTACTAAATAAATGAGATTTATTTTTCTTTATCTTTATAAATTTTCTTTCATTAATTATTAACATGAGGTTCTCTAGGACGAAGAAGCAACAAAGTTTTTGTCAGTGGTACGGTATATGCGGATTGAGTCCCATATACTTATTGATGAAATAATTATTTTTTTTGAATTTGTAAAAGTCGTCGAGCAACCGTTTTTTTACAGAAAAAAAATCATCAAAAACTTCAAATTTTATCGATCGTGACACATTTATTCCCACAATAGCATTTTCGTCTTTTTTTTTTTTTCTTTCTTTCTCTTTCCTTCGTTGGTCATGGTGGAGTCGGCAAGGGGAAAGTCAGAGTCAGGCGAGGGCTGCCCTCGCTTTGACACGCGTTCATTGTTCACCTGCAATGCTCCTTGTCCTTTGATTTGACTGGTGACAAACAAAAGAGAAAACCGACTGGCAAAGTTTAAATCGTAAGTGTCGCTAGACTAAATATATCTTATTAGTCATAAAACCCTTAGAGCCAAAGCTTCAAGTAATCTTTGCGTTTGGGTTTTCCATGATATTAAAATAATCCATTGAAAAATCGTCGGATACTGCTAAATCTTTTTGTAAGCAAAAATGCTAGAGTTTGTTCCTCGATCGTCCCGTCCTCGTTTAATTTTGGTTCTTTCCTCCAACGGCGACAACTTACTTTCAAAAGCCCGAGTTCGTTTCGCTAAAATAACTTACAGGAAAATATTTAGGATTTTTCGGTGTTCGGATGGGCGGAAAATCACGGTCAACGGAAAACATTTTCCATTGACCGGAGGAAAATTCCTTCTTTGCAGCTTGGAAAATGTTTTCCTCTTTTCAAAAGAGGAAAACATTTTCCAAGCCTCGCCTCTTCTCTTCCTTCGGTTCTTGTTCTCTCTCTCTTGCTCTCCTTGCTGCGAAGTCGGCTTCGACGACGTCCTTCTCCGAGACCAGCCTCCGCCCTCCCTGGTCGCTCCTACCCTTTGCTTTCCGCCGAGGCGCGCCGCCTACCGCGCTGCGCTCCCCCGCGGCTCGAAGCCGCTCGGGAGGATCCGGCTCAAGAGGGAGCTCTACGGCGGCGGGAGGCTCGCGGGGAGATCTGTCACAGATCCGGCGAGCTCGGGTGAGATCGGCCGAGCCTCGAGCTCGCCGGATCTGGCGGCGGAGCTCGCGGCTCGCCGGATCCAGGCGAGCTCGAGCTCTGTCGCCAGATCCGACGAGCTCGGGTGAGATCGGCCGAGCCTCGAGCTCGCCGAGTGGCCACCGGGTCTTGGTCGGCCGCTGGGCAGCCGGCCATCGTCAGGCAGGAAGGAGGCGGCGGCGGCGGAACGAGGAGGAAGAAGGAGGAGGAAGGAGGCGACGGCGGACGAAGCCGCTCGGGAGGAATCGGGAGGAAGAAGGAGGAGGAAGGAGGAAGGAAAAAAAAAATAATAAAAATTTCTATTTTAAAAATATAAATAATTAAAAAAAATCATTTTTAAAAAAATATAAATAAATAAAATAAAATTTTTGGTCAATTAAAAATATTAAAATTTAATTTTTGATAATTTTTTTCGGAAAATGTTTGGTAACGAATAGTGGAAAATATTTTCCACTCAAATTTTAAATTTTGACCGAACACCTAGGAAAATAGCCATTTTCCTTGGAAAATAACTTCCAAGGAAAATGTTTTAAACACGATATTTTCCAGGAAACGAACGGAGCCTCAACCTTCAAGTTTGGCCCGAACTCTGATGTCGGCAAGATTACCCAAGATAAAAGAGAGAAAAAAAAATATAAAACAAGCATCTTCAATTTAAATATTGAAAGCAAACCAAATCTTCCTGGCTCCTACTACCCCACCGAAGAAAGAAGAGCGCTCGAGAACATTCAGCCTTCTTAATTCCACATTTCGAGTTGACTGTGGACAGAGGGAGAACGTTAAACAAAAAACGAAAGAGACGGTCCGCGAGAGTGCCCTAGGTCATTCGTGACTTTTTTTAATAAACGTGTTCCACGGTCCACGTTACTATTATGTTTATGTGATTAATATTTTATTGTAATTATTTAGGTACGTATGATGGTGAGAGAGGGTTAAGGCAAATACAAGAGAGAATACGAAAACACCTTAGCTTATCAGTGGCCTTTCTAATAAGCGTGGAGGTGATCCACGTTATGACAGTATTAGAACCTAAAACGAAAATTCAAAATTGTCACTAAAAGTGAAAATAGTTCCCTCACTAAAAGAAAATTTGTGTAGATGTTATTTTTTAAATATCTGATAATTAGGCTATTGTCAATCACATTTTTTTATTAAATGTGATAAAGTTACCCAACCATTATTACAGATAGAAGGAAAACAAGTATATGTTTAGAGAAATTCAATTTACAACTATGTATATTTCAAAAATAAGTACACCGAAATATATAATATTTAAAGCAAAACAATGCTTTACAAATAAATGAAGATAATAGAGTTACCTATCATTATAGGTAGAAAGAAAAAAAAAAATTGCATGTTCAAGAGAAATCTATTGCATGATCGCGCGTATTTCAAAAGAAGAAAAACACATAATTTTTTTTTGGTAAAAAGAAAATACATAATTTTTTTTTTTTGGTAAAGAAAGAAAACACATAATATTTGATCACTCTTATGATTGAAAAAGAGTACAAGCAACCAATAGAACAAGATTATTTGTCGAATTTCAATGTTTAATGGGTCATGAATGTTTAAAAGAATTATTTATTAATATGTAGTTTTAAATTTTGTAGGGCCGCTACCGACTGTTGTAAAAATTTAAATTATTAAATGAAGACGTATTATTTAAATATTCTAGCACTTCTCCTCACATTTAATCCGATCTTTTACCAAGTACTAAGCGTAAAAATTTAATTAGGGAGATAAATAGGGTCTGAAAAAATTTAAATTCAAGACCTCCTATTTTGATATTATATTAAATTTTGTAAAATTACTATTGATCGTTCTAAAAACTTAAATTATTAGATGAAGACACGATTTATTATTTAAATATTCTATCATGCAGATCCTATTGAAAATTATGACGAGATTTTGAAAGAGCTTAGCAAAGTAGTGAAACGTATCATGGCATAACATGTCATAATCACGTGGTATTTCACAAACAATAAACATTAAAAGATTAATCTTATATTTGACGATAAAAATAATGAGTGATAATCATCACGAAGGAGAATAATATAACATACTTTTATAACTACCATGATCTCCACCGATTCTAAGCCGTCACCGACACACGTCGCTCTCTACTCCGCGTCCGCGTTCTTGCCATCCAACGGCCCAAGACTCTTCATGCCGATCGAACGGCTGCTACGCATGCTGCACGGAAAGCGCAAAATAATTGTGCGCGTGATTCCCTAGAGCAACAGTACTCGCGAGGACAAGGTGAAGGAGCTCTGCAGGGAGGGGACAGGGGCCTTTTTGACTTGACCTGCTTTTCCTATTAATAAAGAAAACAAAAAAAGAGAACCAATGAGCATGCGCCTTCTTTAATGATAGAAGGAGAAGATAAAGAAAAAGAAAAACAGACAGTACTTTATTTTTTTCATAAAAGAGAGAGTACTTTTTTTATTTGTGGTCGTCAAAGAGACAGTACCTAATAAAGCATTGATCTATGCCATGGATTAAATTTGGAAGGACGTGTCCCTTTTTCCAGCCACCGCGGGGAAAAAAGGAAAAGTCGGAAGAAAATAAAAAATTTCAAAAATAAAATATTATTAAAAATTATCAATATTAGCATCAGCCGGTTAAAATCAATCAAATGAACTAAACTAATGCAATAAATATTTAGAACAGAATCGACAATTACGATAAATTTAAAAAAATTTCGGTAATTTTCTCTTTTCTAAGCTGCACCTTGAGTAGGTAAGAAAAGTGAAGGCTCTCTTTCTTTCTTCAATTTTAGGTTGAGTCTTAATTACAATAAATCTAAGACTTTTTTAGTAATTTTTTCTTTTCTAAACCGCACCTCGAGTTTGTGGATGGATAAAGTAAGCAAAGAAAAAGTGAAGGCTCTCTTTCCTTAAAAAATCCTCAATTTTAGGTTTAGTCCTAATTATGTTCCAAACTTTTTAAACTTTTACTATAATTTCAAACGTGCCCGATGTCCAATAATTGCTGCTTCTTTCTTTAAAATTATCAACATTAGAACCAATTAAATATCAACATGCTTACCTTCATATAAAGTAACAACAGTCTATTTTTTTTTTTTGTGAAGGTAATAATATTAATGAGAAAGGACAACAGTACAAAAGATCCGATCCAAACAAGCACTCTTAACAAAGGAGCAAGAGTGACGGGGATCCGAAAAAAAGCCCGAGGGCGCCAGCAAGAAACACAAAAGCTAGGAAGCCAACAAATAAAACGTAACAACAGGAACCCCTATCCTCCCCAACCCTTTAGCCCTCAAAGCTGAAGGCGAAGAACGGAGATGGAAGGAACCCGCAGCTACAAGAACAAGAGCAAACTGAAACAACAACAAACTAAAGAGAATCAGTTACAGAGGAAAAGATCATGGGGTGGAATCCCCACCCCCTTTGCAGTCTACTGTTCCTCGGAGAAGGAGGAACTTCTGTGAATGTGAGCGCTTTGTCCTTAACCACCTTGATTAGGTGATTTTTAAGGGCAGGGACCACCAAGGATTCACCCCTGAAGATAATCGCATTCCTCTTCTTCCAAATGAGATGGCACAAAGCACCGAAAGAGAATCGAACTATCCTGTGGTAAAAATCCTTCCCCATAAGGAATTTCCTGGCCCAAGTGAGCACCTCTCTCCAACATCTATTCCTCCATGGCAAGTTACATCTAGCAGCCCAAAAGAAGGTCAGCGAGGCCGAGATGCGACACCGGAAGAATAGGTGTTCAATTGAGTCCGGTACTTCACTACAAAAGGCACATAGATTAAAATCAATTCGACCCTGATTTAACAACATCACCTAAGTGGGAAGACGGTTTTTAGATATAAGCCACAGAATAAACTGATGGCGAGGGACTATATCGATATCCCAAATCAAAGAAGCCCAGTCCACTCGATCTTTCTTGGCTCTAATGGCATTCCATGCGGATGCGACCGAGAAGGAGGCTGATGGATCGCCACACCAGATAAACTTGTCATTATAAGACTCCAGAGTCGGTAAAGCTACGCCCCATCTAATTAATATCCGAGAGAATGAGTCGCCTAACGGGGTGTATAAGTCAGCAACTACTGCATAATCAGGGAGCCGCATATTGTCCCTAAACGAGGGCGGGACGAATCCATCAAGAGGGCCACATGGAAGCCAGTAATCATGCCATAAAGATACCGACAGCCCATTTCCAATTTTCCACCTAAACGAAGTTCTGAAGTGCTTTCTAAGCTGGAGGATTTTTTTCCACGCCCAGGAACAAGTCCCAGGTTGAGATGAAATCCAAAAATTCTTCTTTGTCAAGAAAATGGAATGAATCCACCGGCACCACATCAATTCCTTATCCGAGAAGAGGATCCATATGAATTTGAGCATAGAGGCTTTGTTGCAATCTCTCACATTCCTAATGCCAAGACCCCCTTCAAGTTTCGGAAGACATACATCCTCCCACGCTACTTTTGCTCCTCCACGGCCAAGAGCCGTTCCCTTCCATAAAAATTGCCTCATAATTCGCTCGATGTCCGACAAAACCGAAGCGGGAAGCGTAAAGACACTTGCCCGTAATGATTGAATCGAATGAAGAACCGACCGAATTAGCCGCAATCTCCCCGCAAAAAGACAGAAACGATGCGCCCAGATTGAATCCTAGCCGTAATACACTCCGTCAATGCAATACAATCCCCCTTATTCAATCTGGAAGATATGATAGGTACCCCAAGGTAACGAACAGGGAGTTTCCCTTCCTTAAAGCCAAATGCCCACCGTATTCTATTTCGAATAGAAGGGTCACCACCTGCAATAAAAATCTCGCTCTTGATTTTGTTAGGAACCAATCCACTCCAGGATGAGAATATATCTAAGCCTCTTTTCAGCATGGATACCGACGGCCAGTTAGCTTGACAGAATAGGAAAACATCATCAACAAAGAATATATGCGTTAGTTGGACCGGCTTACACCTCCAATAATACCTGAATTCATGATTTGAAGTTCGAGACACCAATAAACCGGAAAACACTTTCATAACTAGAGTGAAGAGGTAAGGTGACATAGGGTCCCCCTACCTCAAACCACGTCCTCCCGAAAAAAAAACCATGGAGATCGCCATTTATAGAAATTGAGTATTTAGGAGTCCGAACACACGCCATCACTAACTTAATGAAATTCTCCGGGAAGTGGAAGGCTACAAGAACAAGTTCAAGGAACTCCCAATCTACCGTGTCATATGCCTTATGGAAATCAACCTTAACCGCACATTTAGGCAAGTATGGATGGAGATGAAACCCCGCAAACAATTCCTGAGCCAAGAGGATGTTATCCCTAATTCTCCTTCCTTTAACAAACGCATTCTGAGACGGACTTATCAAATCATTTAAAACCGCCGCTATACGATTGGCCAAGATCTTGGTAATCACCTTATATATAATATTACAACAAGCAATCGGCCTAAAATCCGAAACAGCACTGGCATTAGGAACTTTAGGGACGAGAGCAAGGATGGTTGCATTTACCTCTCTCAGCAGCCGGCCGGTGTGAAAGAAGTCGTGAACTGCCTCCAATACCAATGGACCAACGATCTCCCAGTTGGACTTGAAGAATTCAGCCGAGAATCCGTTAGGTCCAGGGCCTTACCTTTGGCTAAGGAGAACAACGTAGATTTGATCTCCGCATCAGAAACCGGATTAGAGAGAAAGCACATCTAATCAGCATCTAAAGGTTGTCGAATAACCCGCTCCACTTCTTGGACTGACGGTCTATTTAACGCATCATGGGGGGAGTACAACGAAGAGAAGTATCTAATGAACACCTGCGGAACCAACTCCGGGTCAGTAATCAGCGAATCGGTGGGATCCTTCACCGAAAGGATTCTGTTAATTAGCTGTCTTCTCTTCACAGATTGGTGGAAGAAATTCGTATTTTGGTCACCCTGCTTTAGCCATCTAATTCTGGACTTCTGCCTATAATAAGATTCCTCTTGATTCCTCAATTCAACAAACATCCGGCGTTGGCTCCTTTCTTGATCAGCAAGAGCAAGGCTGGACGGGTTTGATTGAAGTTGAACTTGAGTGACGTTGAGAGCTTCTCTTGCCTCAGCAGTTCTAGTCGAAATGTTAGAGAAAGCATCCTGGTTGAGGGTCTTGAGCTGAGCTTTCAAAATCTTCAATCTAGAAACCAGCTTAAACATAGGGACGCCTCTAACCAGAGTATTCCATACACGTTGCACGATCGCCTTAAACTCTGGATGTTCTGTCCAAAAATCAAAGTATTTGAAAGGTTTCCTCCTCGGGGCCGGATGGACAACTCTTACAACCATCGGCGTGTGGTCAGATATGCCAAGGCTAAAAAAAGACGCCTCCGAATACGAGAAATCAAGGTTCCACTTGCTGTTAACCAATACACGATCTATCTTTCTCATATTCCTCCCGGTCGCAGAAGAAGTGGACCAAGTGTAACGGAGCTTGACAAATCTGAGGTCCGTAAGATCCGTTTGCTCCAAGCACTGGCGGAATTCATCAAAATACGGAATCCAATTGGTGGTGCCCCCAACTCGGTCCGATGGATCCCTGATAGCATTGAAATCACCAGCAACTAGCCATGGTGAATCGAGGAAGAGTTCACTGCAGAGCTGAAGATTATCCCATAACGGTCTACGACGGGCAAACGTATGTTCCCCGTAAACGGCCGATATACAGAAACTCCTTCTAGACAGATTACATTTTAGAATGCCATGCAACACTTGGTCGTTAATAGAGATAGTAGAAAAGGCGACGAGATCCGGGTTCCATCCAATCCAAATCCTCCCACGCGGAGCATAATCATAGTTAGCACACTAATTCCACCCCCTAATGAGGGTGGTCGAAATAGAATCAAAAAGCTCTAGAGGAACTTTAGTTTCAAGCAAGCCAATAAGACAAAGCTTATTTACCGTTGCAAAACGTCTTACTTCGGCACGCCTAAGAGGATTTAAGATACCTCTAATATTCCAAAAACCAACTATCATAAAAAAAAACAAGGAGCACAATTACCTCTTTTTAGAGGTCCTCGAAGTAGCAACTTCCTTCTTCAGATCTTCTGGACCATCGGATAGGAGCATTCGAAGCTTTTCCCCGGAAGTTTGCCATTAACGGCGAGGTGAGCCTTTTGGGTTCATGAATATCCCCATCTTGAAAATCTTCTCCAATCGGGTCCTCTTGGATACTAGAATTACTGATTTCGTTAGAGCTATCGATTAAAGCCAGGGGATCATCCTGAGCAGGAGGGTCCGCTACAGAAGGAGGAACAGATCTTGCCGAGGTATGAATCACTAGATCAAGAGATTTTGAAGGGTCGTTTGGTTTCAGCATAGACATATCTGCATCTTCCGCTTGAAGAATATCAGTAGCTTCTACAACATTTGCAGCAGCAGCAGCAGCAGCCTTTCTTCTTGCCGCTCGCTTCATCTTCTTCTTTTTTTCTTATTTTTTCGATTAACTTGCTTCCACCCCACCTCCTCAGCAACTGATTGCGGGTTAGTTAGAGCATCCGATCCCAGCCGCCTTTCCCGAGCTTGATTCACTGACATAGGAAGGCCTGTTAACAGCCATACCAGATGCGGGTTCTGCTGCATCCACTTTAGTACGATAGGTGACTTGAATATCAACATCTTCCGCAGAAGGTTGCTGCATGGCCACCTCCTTTCCCTTAGAGGAGCGGGCCTCAACTACCGGATTAACCTACTGGATACTTCCTGTAGCTCCCTCAGATCGTCCAGTAAAAGGACCAGGATTAACATTTTGCTGTGTGTGACCAAACACTTCACATTTTGAACAAATCATCGGTTTCCATTCGTACTCGACTTCCACCACGACCTTTGATCCATTGGTAGTTAAATCAAGGGTTTCATACCGAGGCTGCTGGGTTGTCATTTCCACACATACACGGGCAAAGGTCAACATGGACATCTGCTCAGTTTTCTGATCAACATATAGCGGCTTACCCAAGGCACTAGCCACCTTCCTTATAGCCTGAGCAGACCAGAAGGCAAACGGAAGGTTCCTTAGTCTTACCCAAACTGGAACAGATCTGTGAGTATATTTGTTCAGCTCGACACCCGGTTTCCATTGTTGAAGGATCAGAGGAATTCTTGCAACAGTAATGGGACAGCCCTCAAGGATGCTCCTTCTGAACTTGCGATCTACAATGCGCAGAAGAAACACGCCATGCCCATTGGACATTACTTCTACCAAATTCGGTCCCCAAGCTCTCCTCAGGGACTCCTCAACCAGCTTAAACGGAAGGTTCCTCCCAATGAAGTGTCCCACAAGGCAGTCATACAACTTAGGGTCCGCAACGTCGATATCAGAATCGTCCATTTGGATAACTGGCTTGTTATTCACAACTATCGGGGGAGTAAACTCAAGGTCATATCCCTTATTCGCGCCACTTGCGACAGCAGCCCATGAACGGGTCTCAGGCTTCTTCAATCGACTCCTAGCCTGAGGTCTTTTCGATTTAGAACGCTCTCTATTAACAGGACGACTTCTTATAGATGTCGTTGGGGGGTTCAAAGCCCCAATTCCAGCAGAAGGGGGGTTCATTCGGCTACCCCCATTCAACACAGAAGCATTCGTCAAAGGACGATCATTCCTAGGGGAGAAGGGGCCAGACAAGCACAATCCCTCATCATTCAGGCGAGATTGAATAGAATCGGGCTCCATCTCAGAATAAGATCACAGATCACAGAACCCTAATCCATCGGAGGCAAAAAACAGTCCGAAGAAGAGATGCATCCAAGCTAACCTTTAGGGGTTTGAAGGCTGATGGAAGACGCCTCTTAACGCTCAAAACCGGCTCACCAGAGTGGACCCCCGCGCCGCCGCTCAGCCTTGCCTCTTCGCCCGCCCGCAATCCAATCCCCGAGTCGTCGACGATGGTCCGGCCGCACGCAGACTCGGATGCGGCTCCACCCTCTTTGATCCCGCCGAAACAGGCACCTTCGTCGCCGGCTCAACCGTGACGGGTTCTCCGGTGAGAGCCCTTGAAAAAGGGCTCAACCGTGACGGGTTCTCCGGCGACCGAGAGAGAGAGCGCACCAAACTTTGAAGTCTATTGTTTCTGACCTTCTTGACCTTTTTACATTGGTAACAACAGTCTATTGATATTGAAAATTTTGAAAAAATTAGTTGCAATTTTTGGACACGAGATGGGACTATAGTGAAAGTTAGTAAAACTTTTTAGATAAAATAATTTTGGAGCATAATTGAGATTGAACCTAAATTGATGATTTTCAAGAGAAAAAAAGAGAGGGTATTTAAGAGCGGTAGGTGATCAATGACTTTTTTTTTTATAAACGGGTTAGGTGAAGAAATTTTTAAATTTTGAGGAAGTAAAATAGAAGAGAACATACTTATAAACCGGCTGATTTAGGGTGCATTTAATAATATTTTTATTTTCAAAAATAATTTCTTTTCAAATTTTTTTATTTCTATTTTTTGGAGTAGTTTTTTATTAGAAAAATGTATTTTGTAACTAAATAAAATTTCTACTCTCAAAATAAAAAATTAATAAGAATATGTTTGATATGACCCTTACTTTTTTTATGACGTGAAATCTCTTTTGATTTTTTAATAATTTTTTATTTTTTTTTCTCTTATTCCGAGAGCCGATGATGGCGGCCGGTAACAGCGATGATGATCGTTTAGGAAGAATATTTAAAAAGAAAGAAGGTAACTTATTCAAGAAATTGTTCTTGAAAATAAGAAAATAACTTATTTCATAAATTATTTTGGAGAATAAAAAGTAATTTATTTATTTATTATTTCTGTTCCACATCTACTCTCTAATTATTTATCTATTTTAAAGAATTAAAAAAGGAAGAAAAATTAGAATGTTACCAAACGGGATTAGAGTCGCCGAAGGACTACCCTTTACATCGACTTTTCTTGGATGCAATCTACAAGCGAGCTTGGGTAAGTCGCGCGTGCGGCTGTGACCTCCGGCGCGTGCGTGGGTGGCGCGTGAGTAGTTAGCGAAGAGAGAGAGGGACGTCGGGTCATGACGACAGGAAAAGAGAGTGGCAGTGGGTGGTGAGCAGCAAAAAAGGATAAGGAAGAAAGACAAAAGTCCAAAGTAGCTCCACCAGAATTAAATTAAATTAAATTATATTTGATTTTTACAGTGGAGCCCACCTTTTTAATAAAGAGAAATACTCAAATCGAGGATCGAGACAATGTACAGGATCCATGAACTGACCCACATTCAAATAAAGTTGGGAAATAAAAAAAAAATTCAAATTTTCACTGGAAGCACAAAAGTTCCCCTCACTAAGAAGTTTTTTTTTTTCGATAGAAACTACAATTTCAATATTGGATCTTAACCAATTAATTTCATGAATCACATTGCAATCACGTTTTTGTCAGTCGAATTTTTATAATGCAGCACAAATGTCCTCATAAATTATGTCATATAGAATTCAAAAAACCAATTAAATGATCTAATGTTTGTTAAATTTGATGGTGCAAATAATCGTATATTTATCTTGCATATAATTCACACGCAGTGTTTTCCCGTGACTGTTGACACGTTGTTTTCCACCATTTAGAAGTAATGAAGCGTTTCCCATGGTCATGGTATTTAAAAGCTGAACCCCACATGCTTATGGATGGAACATTCCTTTTTGAAAAGTGATTTAGGAACTAGCTTTCCGGGAGGATTACTTCTTACCCCAACGATCTTTGTGATTTCCTAACTAGCCATCCAAACGTGTTGGTTAATCTTCTACCTAAACTTATTTAAAGTCTTGCAGTGATTTTGGAAAAGATTTCCCATTGCAACGGAAAAATATTACGAAAACAAGTGAGCATTTCATGCAGTGACTTAATGTATTGTTGTTTTAAATTGAGTCAAATTTGAAATATAGCTTATCACGTGTAAGTGTGTAATTTTACTTAATAAGGAAACTGAGTAAATTGAATAATGAAAAGATAAAATAAGATATGCGTTGTATAAAAAATACGTACATACGGTTTACGTAGCCTTTCTTGCTAATGCCAAATTTGCTTAACATGAGCTCACAACGGATTGATTAGCTGAAAAACCGAAAAACATAATTTAGAAATAATGTGTATGTGCGCAAGCCCGTCTATATACAATTTTTGCTATTAAATTTCTCTTAATCCAAGTCAAGAATATTTCCTACAAGAAAATTTATTTAAGTAAGATAAAATTAAAATAAATTAGTTTACAACAGATCAACAGAGTTTGAATATTTGAGAAACTCTTGAATTTTAAATCATATGGCACAAGTAATTTAACGCAGTGTATAAAGGAATTTCTTATCATGAATTCGATTAACAAAATCTAAAGATATATGTTGTTTGGTTGATAAACTATCAGTAATTCAATAGCTTAATTCGTTCATGCAATTTCATTCAATGTAATATAGAAACATTATCTTAATTTAGAAAAGAATCGCCGAAATTTAAAAAATCATAGCCTATTTAAAATATAAAAAATTGTGTTTTTGTCACTTTAATGTTACAATAAAAGTAAATAATCAATGAATGAAAGCTGTATATTTTTAACATGAATTTTTTGTTGTTTCATAATCAAGTAAATCTGAAATCCATTTACATGGAATTTACGATGAAATTATAGAGTCAAAAGACTTAAAGAACTAAAAATAATTTAACATGTTGCATAATGATTCATAGAGATTCATATAAATACAAAGTAGGTTTTTTTGGCAAAAAAAATTTCATTCATTTGCCATAATCAAATATGAGAGAAATATAGAAAACTTCCAAGCAAAGCAAATCCCTAAATAGCTGAACAAAACAAAACATTGAAAATAAAATAGTATAGTTTGTGGTTAAAAGGAAGCTCTTATCCCATAAAACCATATTTGTCACGGCATAAAAAAAATCAACGGCCGAAACTATTTATAATAAACATGCATTGAGATTTTCCCTCCATAAATTACAACTTGCAATATACGTGTAGATTCAATGTTCTACCATCGTCATATGGAAACAACAATAACAATATGATTAAATAATAATTAAATGAGAAATACAAGGGTTGATCTATATACATATACTCTTTTTTTAATCAATATATTCTAACCAAGACCAAAATAAGGTGCAAAATATCAAAAGAAATCCCTTATTTTGAGTTCCTCTCATATGAAATTGAGAGTCAGCCCTGCATTCTCGCAAAACAATCGAATTGAGGATGTAGAGGAATTGACCATTTAATCTTGTAAACTAATCAAGATTGGAATTGGAAAAAGGGATACGAGCAAAGAACATGAAATCATTCTGTTCCGATGGAGACACGAGAAGAGGCTGGGGCAATGAAGTAGGTGAAGTGGTTGGAATTCGTTGATGTGATCAGTCGGTCCATGTGATAAAGAAAACTCACTTTCAACCTTTGGGCCATAACCTGATTAAGCAACATTACCAGATAACAGAAACAAAAAAAGGGAATAAAATATAAAGCAAGGATGGAAAAATATTAAACCAAACCGGATCTTCCCGGTTCCCACTACCACTTAAGAGAGGAGCACTCTTTTTGGCTATGAAAAAGAGAGAGGAGCACAAGCAAAACTTAATTCCACAATCTGAGTTCGTAGACCTTGCAACCGAAAAAAAAAGGTTCGTAAACCTCACTTGATCCTCAATGGAGGGAGTAGGTAAAAAAATACTTAATTTTATGAAAAAACACTCAATTTAAGATTCAGTCTCAATTATATTCCAAACTTTTCTTTATCTCAAGAAAAAAATCACAAACTTTCACTACAATCATAAATCTACCCTGCATCTAAAACTCACCGCTTATTTCTTTGAAATTATCAACATTATGATTAGTTAGAGATTTATTATCAGATCTTGTATTTTTATCAACACCTTCGCTTTTGTATGGAATAGTATGGAATAATGACAATCTCCCAATGTTGATAATTATGAGGAAATTAGTGCTGATTTTTGGACGCGGGATAGATTCGAGACTGTAGTAAAAGCTGGTGATTTTAATTTTTGATAAAAAAAAAAAGTAGATGCTGAATTAAGATTCACCTAAAGTTTGAGGATTTTTTTAGGAAATTAGATTAGAAAACGATAGAGCTAGTATTTATATGTGGGAAAATTCTAAATAAGGACATGAATCGCCTTTATTTTCTCAAATAATGACTTGGAGTTGACTTTATTTTAAATAAAAGTTTAAAGTACCATCATTTTTCTCAAATAAAGGCATAAAATTGATATTATAAAATCACCATATTAGTCTAAAAAAATAGCATAACTCACCATATTAGTCTAAAAAAATAGCATAACTCATAAGGGTAATTTCGTCCTTCATTTTTTTATATGTATTAGATGAAAAAACAAATTAAAAAGAAAAGGGAAGGGGCTGGGAAGACAACGAGGGCTTTGTAGGCCCTCGCTGCCGCCGGCCAGCCATCATTGCGGCCGCCCAACTATCCCCCTTCCTGTCGATGGTGGGGGCAGTGGCGATAGTGAGGGCTTAGCCCTCGAACTAAAATGCCTTTAACCGGTTGAAACATTTAACCCACCGACGAAGTTGGTTTTTACTTAAAGCTATCATGGTTGCTTTAGCCTTTATTTAAAACTGTTATGACCATTTTAGATTTTTATTTAAAATTATCATGGCCACTTTAGTCCTTATTTGTAATAAAATGCACTTTGAATATGAAGAATTGAAAACATTTCAAATTTTTATTTAGAATTTTTTTATTTGCGATAGGCACTAATCACATTTTTTGGGATAAATACATTAAAAGTTCTAAAATTTATTATGAAAATACAATTGAATCCTAAATTTTTAAAAATGATAATTAAATCCTAAAACTTGTTATGAAAGTTCAATTAAGTCTTAAAACTTTTAAAATGTTCAATAAAAGTCAAAAACTTATCTCGAGAGTGCGAATCAATCCCGAAACTTTCAAAAAGTGCAATGCTTTGGATTGAGCTACTTTGATAAATTTTAAAACTTAATTGCACTTTTGAAAGTTTTAGTATTTAATTATATTTTGTGATAACTTTAAAGATTTTTAACGCATTTTTTTTATGTTTGAGAATCGTTTCGACCAACAAAATCGCCACGTAAATCCTCAGATGACGCTAACTCAGGACCCACCATTAGGGCGCCACGCGTAAATCACTTAATGACCTACCAGCCTCTCTGTAACTTGCGTTGTAGGGGCTTCAAACTCCTGATCTTCCCCTCAAAAGTCAGGAGCCTATTGAGCAAAGCCATCACGGCCGGTGATTTTTTTTAATTTTTAATGCATTTATCCACACGTTTTTCTATAAAGGTCGTAGGTGATCCCGCGAAGGAACTTTTAAATCTTGACTCAAGGTGAAAGCGAAAGAGAACGTACATAAAAACGGGTTGATCTACTAGTCGCCATGTATCCCTTTCGTCGACTTTTCTTGGACCCAATCAACAAGCGAGTACAATACTTGGCTAAGTTGCGCGCGTGCGGGTACAATATTTGGAATTTTCCGAGGTAGGTTGTCAATCACGTTTTCTATAAAGGTGTTAGGTGATCCACGTGAAGGGACTTTTAAATCTTGACTAAAGGTAAAAGCAAAAGAGAACGTACGTAAGAACATGTTGATCTACCAGTCGCCATTGATCCTTTTCCATCGACTTTTTTGGACCCAATCTGCAAGCGAGTACAATATTTGGCTAAGTCGCACGCGTGGGGGCATTGTACGCGCACGAGCCAATACCCGCACGCGCGCGCGTATGGCCCGTGAGTAGCGAGCGGGGAGAGAGAGGGAGAGATAGACGTCGGGTCATGTCGACAAGATAAGACAAGGCAGTGGGGGGTGGACAGGAAAAGAGGATAGGGACGAAAGAAAAAGGCCAAAAAGGAGTGGCTCCACCGGAATAATTAAAACAAATTCCCTCAATGAGAGGAAACCCCCCCCAAGAAAAGCAAGTTTCAATTTTGAATCCTAATGAATTGTTTTTTAAAATCATATTGAAATCAGGTTTTTGTCAATCAAATTTTTATTGCATAGCTCAACTGACCTCATAAATTTCGTCATATAGAATTCAAAATCTAATTAAATGATCTAATTATTTGTTAAATTTGAAGGTGTAAGTAATCGAATATGCATCTTGCGTGTAATTCACACTTAAAAGAGTTTTATTCCTTGACTGTTAACCCATGGTTTTCTACCATGTAGAAGTAATAAAATTTTTCTCCTTGTTAAGGTATCTAAAAATTGAGCCCCACAAGCTTGTGGATGGAACATATCTTTTTGGAATTTGTCAAGGTCTTCAAGTAACGATTTTTAATTTGATTAAATTGTTTCCTTTGCGTGAAAGGTAAGTTAGGAACTAGCGTTTCGGGACAATTACTACTCGCCCCCAATGTTTTTTGTGCATTGCCCAACTTGCCATCCAAACGTGTTGGTTAATCTTCCACTACCGAACTGATTCAAAGTTGGGAGCCAAGTGGAAAGAAGTCCTTATAAATTTTTTTTTTCCGATGGGCCTTCACTATTCAATCTGCCCAATTGATTTGCCACTATTGAACATTGGGCTAAGCGAATGAATTCGAGATGGGCTAGCATTCTTCTTGCAATCTTCAATTCTGGCCCTCATGTCCTCATGGCTTCGGTCAGCTTGCATCCTTCTATCTCAAGAAATTCATGTTCATTGCGAATGTGTTTTCAATTACTAAGCTTGATTCTGGTCGGCGGGATTGGAAGATGTAGCATTTTGTGATAGTTCGAGAATTTTCAAAGAGGACAATGTGCCAATTTCAATTGGAATTTCACCGGTTAATTCTTCACAATCACTAGCATGGAGCTCTTCCGAATTATTTAACATTCCAATATTACTAGGCAATTTCCTCATTGGAGTATTCTCCATCGATATCACTTTCAATTTCTTCAGATTTCCAATCGAATCTAGTAACTCATCAATTTTAGTACTGGATAAATTCAACTCCTGCAAAGACTCTAGTTTCCCAATTGAGTCTGGGAGTTTTCTCAACTTAACGCACCCAAAGAGAGAGAGACTCGAGTTTCACAAGCTTCCCAATAGTCTCTGGAAGTGTGCTAATTTGTGGGTACCTTAGAATAAGGACATATAGAAACTTCTTATCACCAACAAAATTAGGAAGGCATTCAATTTGTATGTTTGATAGATCCAACTCCTTCAATGATGTCAATTTCCCAAATGAACTCGGGAGTTTCATAAAACATCCACTAGAAGCAAGGAGCTTCAGATTTGTAAGCCTTTCAATTTCTTCGGGCAAATCCTTAAGAGAGAGGCACTCTTTAAGACTTAAGTGAATCATGCGCTTTAGGCCCTGTTTGATAACCATCCGGATAGTAACTAATTCTGATTTTTTTGTTCCGGGAGCAGTTTGGGAATAGAATCATGTTTAGTAAAATTTTTATTCCGAGAACAGATTTAGAGTAGAATCAAGAATATATATATAAAAAAATTGATTCTTGTTCCCGAGAACAAATTTAAGAATTAAGTCTTCTTCCATTTTCTCTTCTTCTTCTTCTTCTCTTTTCTTCTTCTTCATCCACCGCCATCCGCGGTTGCCGTGCCGCCGCCACCGTCCGCCGATTCTTTGGAGGCTCGCTAGACCGGGCGAGGTGCGGCGAGCTTGCCGGGAGGCAAGCCTATCCACCGGCGAGGCTGAGCCTTGGCGGGGCTAGGCGAGCCTCGCCGGTGGCTAGGCGGGCCTTGCCTAGCCCCGCCGAGGCTCGCCCAGCCCGCAAGGCCGACCTGGCCATCAGTGAGGCTTGGTCCAACGATTGGCCACTTGAAGAAGAAGAAGAAGAAGAATAGGAGAAAAAGGAAAAAAAAAAAAAGAAAAGGAAAAAAGGAAAAAAAGTAAAAAAAATTATTTAAAAACCAAAAGAAATTGATTTGGAACAGACGGTACCAAACGCAATTCTATTCCAAAATCAGAAATTTTGGACAGTTATCAAACGGCTTAAAATGCTTAGATTTTGTTTCTAGGAACAAAATAAAAAATAATCATTTCTGATTAGAATCTGTTCCCGGGAACAGAATCCTTACCAAACGCGTCCATAGCTTCCCAATGGAGGGGTCAATCTCAACCAAGTTTATGCAATTATAGAAACTCAGCCTCTCTAGACTAAAGCATGCAGAGAAGTCTGGTGTTCTAGTTGTGCCTTCGTAACCTTTGAGATTTAGAACATTCAAATTCTTTACCATCTAACAAAAATGATTCACCATCAAGAGAAGAAAATAATATATATTACATCATATGCCAATCATAATTAAAGCGAATGCATATCATACCTTGATTAGGCTCCATCCACTCCAGTCATTTGTGATGCTGCCTACAACAATCTCAAAGACAACCAAATTCTTCATAGATAGATTGGTTACCTCAAGATCAAGGTGCCTAGAAGAATACCAAGAAATCCACCTTAACTTCGAAAAATCATCCCCAAAGTCTCTGGCAAAGGTTCCCTCCTCTAATTCAAGGAACCTTAGGTTGGGCAACCTACTAAGTTCATCATGCGTAATTACAAGTGGTTGATGATCACTTCTAATTAATATGAGTGATTGAACTTTTTTCTTTCTCTACCAAAGCGAACACAAATGAACAAGCATGAATTTGAAAAATATTTTTATTAGTAAGAATTTAACATTTTCAGATTCTCGTTTGGGGTAAAAGAATCTAGAGGCCTCTAAGTGGGAATGTAAACTCTTTTCTATATGTATCCAATTCATGAAAACAATGAATTTTGTTTACTTGCTTTGTTCTTACAATGTCCACGGCTTCCTCACAAATCCACACTTGGCTACACTCTCCAGGATCATGCAAGCACTCCCTTTGGACAATTTGCCTCCCAAGATCTTTGATCTAGTCATGCATCCATAATACATCACCATCATTAATCTTTACCAGAGACATTTGCATAAGAACCTGTATCCCAGTCTCCAGAAAAATTGCAAGCTTCCCACATCTAAATTGCATTTGTCTTTTTTATGTTGTTGACAAAAAAAAAAAAACATGCAATATCAAGAAAATCTCCTTTTCCTCATCCTCTAATTCTTCATAACCGATCATCAACTGCTGTTAGACATCCTTATGAGGTATTCTTGCTAGCCTCTCCACAGTCTCTTTCCATATCTCTTCCAGTTGGCGATAGAGAAATGAGCCTATGACCTCAAGAGCCAAAGGAAGCCCTCTGGTTGTGACAACAATTTCTGATGCAAGAATATCGTATTGATATGGTGGAGAATCTTTTCTAAAAGCATGTATGCAGAAATGCTTAAGAGCTTGATCAAAATTTAGTTACTTTAATTCGTATATCAAATCCTCATCCAGGACTTTTAGAGTAGCTTCATTCCTGGTTGTTAGATAATAGTAGCTTCATTCCTAGTTGTAATGATTATCCTACTTCGAACCAAACCAATCTTGTTCCCCTGCTAACTTCTCTGTTGTTCTTCCTTATCAACATCATCCAAAACGATGAGGACCTTTTTGCTATGAAATCTTGTCCCAATCTGGTTAATCCCATCATCAATGTCATGAATGTTGTCCACGAAACTAGAGTCGAGAATGTCAGAATACAACCGTTTCTGCAAATTTACTAGGCCCCCTTTTTCGATGATTCTCAAACATCTTCAAGAAAGCAGCAATCATCGAAATAGGAACATAGCTGGTTGAAGACAACCTTCGCAAGAGTTGTTTTGCCAACATTGCCTATCCCATGAATATCGACAAAACGAACACCTTCATAGTCAACATCCAACAACTTTATTATGTCTTCTACACGATCATCCACTCCAACCAGCTGATTTTTCACATACTTATGCTTTATCTTCAACTTAACCAAAACCTCTCAGATGATCAACTTAATAGCTTCCCTAGGCCCGCCACATACGAACTGCCTCGGTTGAAAAAATACGGTAAATAGAGATGTTATCCTTTCTTTCAAGTCAAAGGCAAAGTATTTGGACTTATGCATAGATGATTCGCAGATAAGGAGTCAATTCAAGAAACATGCACATGATACGAAGGTAAAATTTTACACACTAGATGGAGTTCCAATGTTTTATACCTCTTTCTCAACAATATAAATCTATCTTCAAGGTTTCTCTTTTTTTTTTTTTTTTTAAGTTCTTTTTATACTATCAATAGGAAATGCAACTTAAGCTTAAAGTTCTCCTTGCTTCATGAACGATTTCCAAGCTAGACTGAGCATGATGGAATAAATAAGTGGACTTACAAGTTAAATTAAAAGAATTGAGTTGAGCCAAAGCAGAAAGAAAACTTAAGAAGAAGAATTGATGAAAAGAAGACGGAGAAAAAGAGTGAAAAATATCCAGTGAAGGGTAAACGGGGGGCAAAGAAAAGAAGGAGGCTTGCTAAAATGAAGCATTCCTCAGAAACCACCAGTTGCTTCACTCCTTAAACCATCAGAGTAAATTTGAGATATTAGATTTCAGATAGGGCAAATAACATACAGACAAAAGCTTTGAATATCTTGGAACTTGTACACACCCTCGAGTATATGTAGGTTCTAGATCTACGGAATCCACGTGTATGATAGAGGAGGTGTGCAATATTATGTCATTGCAAATGCCTTCTTGATATGATGCTTAATTATGATTTACCCACCTGATGTTTTTTGCTTGGTCTCTGTTTGAAGCGTACTCGAAGTTTGAAATTGCATTCTAGACTAGCCAAATGACTGAAATTTTTTGCGGAACTTCCTGATTTGGTTTTTATACGAGTAAGCATGACCAAAATGGAGAGTTAATTAACTCATCAGTTTTCTCCTATCGATTATCACTTACCATTGATGAAAGGCCGATCAAAGTCAGGAACGGAATAGAGATTATCCAGGCTCATTAATTCTGAAAGCTGATTGTTGACCACTAAAATGGACCCTTCCATATTTCATGAGTCTATCCATCAATGACCACGCCAGATACAGAATATACTAGCATCCAATTGAGACCCCAGACAATGTACAATTACTGCCAACTTCTTCCCGCATTTCAAACTGTTGAAATTCCCAGAAATCTTTCCTATGCAGAAAATGGCAAAGATTGAGGAATTCAAATTGCACATTATGATACAAAAATCAGATTGTGTATAAATGACATGAAAATTATATCAAAAGAACAGAAAATTGGAAAATTAGTAATTACCCTATGTCGCGACCTCTTTTTTTCTGTCCGGGGAAATGAAGAAGGTTTAGGGGTATTTGCCTAAAGAGGTGGATCAACGGCCCTAGATTAGGCGTGGGCTCTCCCAAGCCGATACCTTGCGCGACATTGGATTTTGTATTTTTATTCTTAACAACCTATGTATTTTTAGGAGTTGCCACTAGTTTATTGGGGTCGGCTAGAAACCAATCGAGACACAGGAATATTGTCTCGATTCCTATGCAACCAATAATAACGGGGACTTATTTACGCCAATGTTTCTATTAGCGCCCTTGTGGTACCACTAACTTGAAAGGTTGTTTATCTAAATGAACACATAATCTTGATTACCAATTATAATTTTTATGAAACCACTAAGTGCCCATGCAAATGTTTTTGTAGGTTTTTTTTTTTTTTTTTTTTTTTAATGTCTAAACTAATCCTAACATAATTTAGAAAAGAAGTTTACACTCAAATTATTGAAAAGCGGTGTGGTAAATAAACATCCAATAAATTGAAAGGACTTGAAAGTAATGCGGAAAAAGAAAGATCCGGTACAAGTTGGACAAATAATATTACATGGCCTTGTTATCATGCCCCATGATAGGACCCCGTGAGCGAAATGAGACTTTAAATATGTAT